>JAOSBN010074272.1:0-12919 GCA_027563595.1 Erythroxylum suave | reverse complement strand
GTTCAAAATATACTAATGGCCAATTTCAAGTTCATCTTTATTTAACTCCACATATTTTGCAACACCAAGTGACCTTACTTTTTGGGAGAAAACTGACAATCCTCTAACTTGATCAAAATCAAAGTTACATTCTTATTTATTAAATCTTGTCATCATCTCATTTAAGTAAATCAAGTAAAATGTTAAGCATTTATTCACTACATAAGCCTCTACAATAGACCCTTTAGGTCGGTCTATATAATGTTCATAGCTCTTAAGAGAACAAAAAAACCTAAACGAAATATAAAGCAATAATTGTCACTAACTGATAACTTTAGAGGAAAAAAGTAAAAGTTAATATAAATTACCTTTCAATCGGGAGAATCCATCGAAATTGAACCAGTCCACAAAGTTTTTCCTTATATGGTAAGTGAATTGCCAAATTTACCATAACATCGAAAAAAAAGATGGAGGGAATAGTAGTTAAAGCTTACATGGAATCAAAGCTGTCTTTTTCCATTTTTTCAAGCTCTTCTCCTTTCAGGGTCTTGTAGTATAATTGCCTAAAAAACTCACCCAATTGTCTCAAAGTTATAGACACATCCTTCAAGAAACACCCATTTATTCCAACAAGAAGTAATCGTTATAGGAGTACAAGACAATCATAACTTATCAACCTCGATACTTTTCCCTTTTTAACATTCATACATCAAGCTATATTATATGCAGACCCACTAGGAAATTTAAATGATTTAAGAAATTGAAAAATAGTTTGTTTCTCCTTTTTGACATGTTGTAACAAGTTGGTGGAATGATGCATGACCCATCATCTATTATTTTCAAATGAAAATATTTTCTTATATTATCTTCCAAATCTAATCTAGCCTTAATTGTGTCTTTCGATTTTCTGTCAATTCCTGTCAAAGTTCCAAAAATATTCTCACAAAATTTTTTCAATATGCATCACATCAAGATTATGCCTCAATAGCAATTACCTCCAATATGGAAAATTAAAAAATGTGTTTTTTAGTTCTAATTTAGCTCAACAATACTTTGCTTTCACTTTCTATTACTTGTGTGTTTGCCAACTATAATGTCACTCAAATGTGATAGTTGGTAAATCACATAATCACCAGACAACTGCAAAGGAGCTCACCCAATTCTACTATGCCATTAAACAATTTACTTCTTTTCCATATATGCCCATGTTCCATGTAACAATGATGTCCAGTATAACATATTTTACTTTGTAACCTCATTGAATGAGTTTGATGATTACACACAGGATAGGCCATATACCCTTTAGTACTCTATCCAGACAAATCCTATAAGTTGGAAAATCATTTATAGTCTACAAAACAATCACATGCTTTATAAATTTATGACCTTTAACAACATCATAAGTTTCTAATCCAAGCTCATAGAGAAGGTTTAAGTCATCAATTGGTGGTTGCATGTATGCCTCGATATCCTTATAAGAAGCAGTAGGTCTTAGAATAAATAAAGACAATAATATAAAAGGCTTCTTTATACACTTCCATATATGTTAATTGTATGGAACTAGGGCATATGCAGTAAGAAGTACTCATATTACCAAATGGATTAAATTCGTCTGAGGCTAAACCAAGTTGAACATTACGAAAATCCTCTAACAGAAAGAAACAAAAATCTAACAGAAAGAACTTTGTTTTATTGGTAAATAAATCAGTAAAACGCAATGACTAAGAACTTGAAAATAGCTAATGATAATTAAAAAGAAAAGGCTAGGCTAAGAAAAATAAAGAATTGTCGAAAAAGAAATAAGTTAATAGGTTTAAGGATTTGCTAGGATGCCAGGCTTTTTGATATGTCAGAGGTTGGATTCTTTTTTCTTTGTCAAAACTCCTATTTATAGCCAACGGTGATAAGTGTCCTACTCCAATTCAAACTTGTAATCCTAATAAAATTCTATCTTACTAGATAGAGATAAAATTTGGATTAACTTTATCTTATCCAATAGAGATAGAGTTTGGGCTGGTGTCTATCATCTTATCTCCTCTTTATCTTGGACTTCTAGACTCCCAATCTAACTCCAATTGTACTATGTCCTTCTTTGCTGGACATTAGATTTTTGATCGGCTGGGATTAATGGATTTGTTTTGGACTTCCAACCATAGCCTCTCTTTGGGCTTCAGGTTTTCGGCCCAAAATAGTAAAAATGGGTCGAACCTATTTTTTGGTGTAAACATTTTCCCCCTGCACCATTGGGCTTAGAAAAATAAGCCTTATGATGGTCCTTAAACATCTGGTTAATGCCTTTGCCGAGTACCCTTTGGATTCTTTGTTTGCTTCAATTCCTCACGAAGTTTTACCTAAAGGTCCGCCACCTATGATTGGTAATAACTCACGCAGATCCCTATGATGGCCATCCGGAAATAAGTCATCGAACGGACATGGACATTGAAAATTCAAAAGGCTCTCTAACTAATACCATGCCAAACACCAACCCAAGGCAGAACCCATTTGATGCTCTCTTTTAAAACACAAACTCTTCAGCTTTCAAAAGACTCTAGTGCTGTCGATATTTAAGGGCCACTCCTTGTTCTTCACTAAACACCCAAAGGAATGATTTTCAAAAACTCCCTCGTAAAAACTTCTTCTCCTCTTCGACTAGCACACCTACCGTTCTGCCACCGTTACTACCGTCGTGCTACCCTTACGCGTACTACTCTTCGACATCGTTGAAGCCCAATCATCTCAAGGAGTTCCGCCGCCATTGATGACCACCGGTAAGCCTGCGCTTCCTTCTCCTATTCTTCGTTTCTACGACTTTTACTAACTCTAACAAACCGTGTCCTTTTCTAAAAGCACCATCACTTTTCTTCTATCTACCGTTGGAAGCTCGGCAAATCACTCAACAGGATGTGAGGTATGAATCTTCTCAAACTCCATCGTTTTGATTTTCAGATGACCATTGCACTTTCTGGTGACTACTGCGGCTTCTGGTGACCTCCAAGGTTTTGGGTGTCTCTGAAATTTGAAGTTTGGGGATTGTTGTTTGGTTGGTGTAGTGAGTACTGGGGTGTGTTTTAGGAGTGTGTTCGCTTGTAGGTAGTTTTGTGAACTCCCAATTACAGGGGAAACTCTGCCAAAATTTCTCCGGAGCTAATCTCCCATTTCTGCATTGTAGACTCAGAAGTCCCCCTAGCTCTTCCTGCATTGATGGACTTGGTCACCGAGCAGGTATAGACTCTCCTTTTGTGTTTCTATATCCTTCAAGAATTTCCCTTAGTCTAAACATCTTCAATTGTTTAGGGTGACTCTTAGCAGTTCCTGACTGTTTCTCCGTCCTCTCTAACCCGTCCGGGCATGCCTTTTCCCCTACTTAAGGGAGAACTTCTCCATCACAATTCATTCGCTGCGCCCGGTAAACAAAGGACGTGAATTCCAAACACGTCGGAGTATGGAGCTTAGGTGGCCACCTTACAGCCACACTTTGAGAGTCGCTGGGACAAGGCTGGTGTTGCTAATCTCATTGAGCTATCCCTATACTAGTAATATTTCGACAGGGACCTGGTCATGGGAACCCTACGTTTCTGGAGTCATGGCTGCAATTCTTTCCTTTTTCCCCATGGTCCGATCTCAGTGACCTTAAGGGATGTAGTGGCGATCACTGGCCTACCTTTGCAAGGAAAGGAGGCTACTTCTGCTATTATCCTGGAAGAAGATAGCTCTTTAGAGGATGCACTGGTTTCTCTGCCCGCAACCTCTTCCTTCAGTGGAGTGAGTGTTTCCTACCTTGGTTACTGCTTTCTTTTCCTTTGCTCTTTAGCATTTCTAATTACTCATTTTTCTCTCTTATAGGTGGTGAGACAAGCCAAAGATTTGGACCTGCTAGGTCAAAACTTGGCTCTGATGTGGTACTTGGTCAACAAGTACATTACTTATTCCCCGGCCGGGAGACTTACCAAGGAGACTAGGAACTTGACCCTTGCACTCCACCAGGGTCAACAGGTCTCCTTAACCAGCATTTTCCTTGGTTACTGTTATCAGGGACTGTACGTGGCTGTTACCTCTGATCCATTCAAGGAGTTTCCTCCATCTGCTTGGCTTCTCCAGCTATGGCTCCTTTTGTACTTTCCGGCTCTGCACTCTTTTGCCGCTATTTGGTGGAACGAAGTTACCCCTAGGATTGTAGCTTCTTATTGCCCTTGCCCTGTACCTCAGGAAGATGTAGTGAGGTACTTCCTAAACTTGAGGGGACAGGTGCCCCTCCTATGTTTCTTTTTAACTATGGTGAGGAATGGGATGTCCTCCCGATGCCTCTACAGCAGTATGAGTCTGGTCTGCCCGAGGAGCATGAAAAGCAATGGCGCCTAGTTTGTGAAGCTAGACATCTTTTGACTGGGACCTCTGCTATGCTGAAGGGAGGTGGCAAGCAAATGGGAGTCTGCTATGAAATCTACATGCCGCAATTATGGTGCCGATAGTTTGGTTTGACTCAAGGCTGTCCGGATGATATCTAGCGTCTGTCCAAGCCTGATGGTAGTAGGGTCTCTTTGTCAGAGGCCAAAATCAAAGAGTTTAGTGAGAGGCGACATGAAAAGTTGTCAGACACCGAAGTCAGGCCAATCATTTGTGTTGAAAGGGATCCGACCTCGATGACCAATTCTTTCAATTCCTGTTGGCGAAATATTTCCCAGAACTTTGTTCTTTCCCCGCCTGTTCAAGGTATGTCTGGTAATTTTTGACCTTCCTAATTACTTGTACAGTACTGATGTTTGATTTCCCTTTTACGCTCAGGTATCCTCTCGCCACCGGCTTCCAAAGGAAAGTCGTTCGCGCCTACGCCAAAAGCAAGGGTCACAAGGCTAATCAAGGTAATCATCGTTTCTCTTCATCTCTTCCTTTCTTTATTTCTTCGTAATTTTTATCTTTGGTTCGTAGCTCCTTTAGGTGAGAAGACACCCAAGCAACCCAAATTCTCCTCCAGTGTTAAAGCTAAGAAGACACTGGATAAGAAGAAAACTACTTCTGCTGGCTCCCACAGATCTGGAAGACTGTCTAGTCAGCCAAAATTCACGGCAGTCACTAGTACCTTGGAGGTCACCAGTGATGAAGGCTCAGAGGGGGTAGGCGAAGAGGAGGAAGTCTTCAGCTTCCATGAGGCCACCGGAGTTTAGAAGTTGCTGGTGACTAATAAGACACCAAACCTGTGGTCATCAGAAATATCATGAACACCAAAACCGCCAGTGACTAGACTTCCTCTCCCAAGACGGTATGGACTTTATATTGCCAATCTCCTTCTTCCTTTATGCTGGTAACATCCGTATTGACTTGTCTTTATTCTTTGTAGGCTCTAGCTTCCATTAGTGCCGCACTGAAGGAAGAGCTCTCTTGAGAGGACCCCTTGGCCGCGATGGACTTAAGTGTTTTTGATCCTCCTTCCACGGCTCCTATTGTGGTGTCCCTAGAGGAGGCGACCACTGCTAAGGAGAGGGTGAAGGCTTTCTTCTCCTCTAACTTTGACACCTTAGATGAAGTCACTGTGCAGGAGTCACTTCAGGCTATGGAAGTTCTACTTTCCTCGGATCTTTTAAACATCGAGAAGGTGGTGTTGAACTCTTTAAAGGGCAGGATTAGTAGCCTAAGGGCCCACTTTTTAGCTTGCTCTAGCCAGAGGGAAGATGCCAATCGCCAAATGGGCCAATTTCAGGCTTTGAACACTTCCTACATCCTCCAGAAGAAAGCAGTGGAGACCCTCTCAGAGGACATGAAGCAATCTAAACTGGAGGCCGACAATCAAATCGCCCAAATAAAGGCTTGGGAAGAGGAGATTGAAGAACATCAGGGGAAGGTTGCTGCTGCCCAGCAAAAAATGTCTAGACGTTGGGTCTCCTTGGTGGGTAAGAAGGAAGCCTTAAAAGTGAAAAAGCAAGAGGCCACCAAAAGTGGTGAGGAGCTGAAAAAGCTCTACCCTTCTATTGTGGCTTGTTCTTCTAGTCTGAGGGGAGATAAGCAAACGATCCATGACTGCATACTTCAGTAGGATGAGATCAAGCATACCCAATATTCATTCCTGTAGAACATTTGTGGATTGCTTGTATAGCCTGCTTTATAAGCGGCTTATTTTTTGGAAGGACTTTTACATTTGGCTTCGTACTATTAAATTCGAATCTGCTATCACTGAATGACGAGCCAAAACTTTATTCCATTTACTTGACACTGAGCCAATTGCTCTTACATAATTTTGGGCAGCCTACTTCACAAATTTTTATTAGTGGCCGCCTATTGATACGAGCATTTAAATTCTACCCCTTTTGAATATTTTCCCATATAGTGGGATAATATTTCTTCAAATATTTGCCATTGATGTATTTGCTTTGAGTTTCCTCTGATAGACTTGATAACCAGTAGGCATTCCCAGGTAACACATTGTGGACTTTGAATGCCCTTTCCCAGTTCGCTGACCATTTCCCGTACGCCCGGTCTTTACTTCCAATGGACAGTACCAATATCCAGACCAGATTGCCTTCATCAAAATTCTTTCTTCTTACTTTCTTGTTGTAGGCTCTAGCCACCTTCTTCTTCTGTAGAACCATTCTATTGAGGGCATCCATTCTCAAGTGGTCCAATTCCTCTAGCTCTATCATCATGGCTTGCGAGTAGTCCTCTAGCGTCAAATTGTTTTGCCATGCAACCCTTAATGAGGGCACCACTACCTCTATAGATAGTACAGCGTCATGTCCAAAAGTCAATGAAAATGGGTTCACCCCAGTCGTGCTTCGTTTTGATGTCTTGTATGCCCATAGAGTCTCAGAGAAAAGGTTGTGCCAGTCCCTAGTATTATCCTCCATCATTTTCTGTAGAATGTTGATTATGACTTTGTTCAAAGCCTCAGCTTGTCCATTTGCCTGAGGATAATAAGGACTTGACCTTAGTAATTTAATACCGTAATCCTCTGCGAATTCCCTAACTAATTCTCCAGTGAACATTGTCCCTTGTTCAGTGGTAATTGCTCGAGAATCCCAAACCTGTGGATCAAATTTTCCTTGATAAATTGAATAACTTCTTTCTGCTCGACTTTCTTCATTGGTAGAGCCTCCACCTACTTGGTGAAAAAATCCTTAGCCACTATGATGAAAGAATGGCCTTTGGATGACGCCGGGTAAATTTTTCCAATCAGGTCAATGACCCACGGAAAGGTCAAGGCTTGATTATACTTGTCAATTCTGCGGCTGGTAGCCTCTGGATTTTCCCATGGCTCTGACACTGTTTACAGCCCTTAGCATACATGAAACAGTCATCAAATGTGCGAGGCCAGTAGTAACCATGTCTACGAATCAACCAACGCATTTTCTCTCTAGATTGATGAGCGTCACAACACCTTTATGCACTTGTTTTAAAACTTCCATTGACTACACCGGGCCTAACAATCTAAGGAGGAGGCCATCGACACTTTTCCTATACAGGGTGCCTTCTGCTAGAAGATAATTCAACCCCTGCATCTTGATTCTATAGGGTGTCCTTCCTTTTGAATTTTCCAAGTATTCTCTTATAGAGCTTCTCCAATCACCAGCACATTCTACATTAGTGTTAAACACATCCACTAGCATCCCTCAGCCTTCAATGGAAGGATGATTTTTCTTCTGGATAAGGACGAACTTATGCATCAGCTCATAGGACATTTTCACTCCCAAAGCCACCCTAGCCATTGAATCCGCTTCCCAATTGTCTTCTCGTGGAATGTAGAATAAATCTACGCACTCAAAATCATCTAACAATTGATCGATAGCAGCAAAATACGATGCCAAAGAGAAACTATTGCACTTATATTCACCATTTAATTGTCTGATGACTAGTTGTGAATCCCAATATATGGCTAAGTCCTTGGCACCGAATTCTTTGAGGATCTCCAACCCAATTATTAGAGCCTCATACTCAGCTTGATTGTTAGTGCATGGAAAGTTGAAATTAAAAGAGAGCGTAGTTTTGATACCTGCTGGGGATATGATAATAACTCCTACCCCAGCGGCATCGGTTGTGCTGGACCCATCAAACTTTAAGATCCACGGGGCTCTTTCTAAATAGAACACATTCAGGTCAGGTTCCTCAATGTCAGGGACATCTACACTCAAATGGTTAGCCAAAAAATTTGCAATAGCTTGCCGTTTCACAGATTTCTGGGATAGGAGCTGGAGAGTAAATTCGGATAAAGCAATAGCCCATTTTCCTATTCTCCCAGTGACAATCGGCCTTGTCAACATGTACTTGATCACATCAGTGTTGGACACCACAGACACCAAATTTCCCATCATGTAGTGCCTTAACTTAGTGCACACAAAATATAAGACCAGACATACTTTTTCAATCAGAGAATATCTAACTTCAGCATCTTTGAGGGTCCTACTTAAATAATAAATAGCCTGCTCATTACCTTTAGTGTTGTTCTGAGCTAAAACGCATTCGATTAAGGGTTCTGACACTGCTAAGTATAAACGGAGGGGATGGTCCCTCCTTGGCGGCATAAGCACTGGTGGCGAAGACAAATACTCCTTAATCTTATTGAATGCTTGCTGGTGTCTGTCTTCCCATAAAAACTCCTCTTCTTTCTTTAGTTTGAGCAGTTTTGAGAAGACCTCTGTCTTGCCTACCAAGTTGGAGATAAACCTTCTTAAGTAATTAATCTGACCCAGAAACCTTTGCAGCTCCTTTTTATTTTTAGGAGGCTCTGCCTGTGCAATCGCTTTGGCTTTGTTGTCATCGACCTCCATGCCCCTTTGATGGACCAGAAATCTGAGAAAATTTTCAGCTCTGACTTCGAAGGCACACTTTATCGGATTGAGCTTGAGCTGGTGTCTCCTTAGTTTCTCGAATCTCTGCCTGAGATGCTCTACATGGTCACCATATTTTTTAGACATGATAACCACGTCTCGATGTAGACTTCGATAATTTTTCCAATAATATCATGAAAAATGAGGTTCATGGCTCTTTGATAAGTAGCTCCAGCGTTCTTTAGCCCGAAAGGCATCATAACCCATTCGAATGTACCGATTGCCCCTAGACACTAGAACGTTGTCTTGTGAATATCATTCTTGGCAATTTTAGTCTGATTATAACCGGCAAAACAATCCCAAAATGTTAATATTTCATGGTTGGTCATGGCATCAATAAGCATGTCACTAACTGGCATTACATATACGTCCTTGGGCATGGCGGCATTTAAGTCCTGGAAGTCTACACATACTCTTATTTTCCCGTTTTTCTTAACTACAAGGACTATATTTGCCAACCACTCGGTATACTTAGCTGGTCTAATAAAGCCTACTTTGAGAAATCTTTCTATTTCTTCTTTAACCTTCATCTCCACTTCCTTGGGCATCCTCCTAGGTGGTTGTTGAAACGGACAAAATTTAGGCTTGACGGGCAGTCAATGTTCCACTAAACTCCGAGTTAACCCTGGCATATCCTTCTAATCCCATGCAAAACAGTCTTTGTACTCATTAAGTAGCTTGATTATCTCCTCACGTAATTCCTTACTAATAAGGCCATTGATGTATGTCATTTTAGGATCCTCGGCAGTATTCAAATTGATTTCTTCCATAGGATCCTTCACTTGGAGTCTCTCATCTTCCATTTTGGGTGGCGGGACTTGTAGCTTTTCCAGATTTATTTCATCTCTTACTATTTCTGGGATTTCTCCTTCATAAACTAACTCTGTCCTGAACTTCTCGATTTCATGGTTGACCACTAGTTGTTTCTTGACCTGCTGCATAATTGCTTCCTGGGTAACCTTTGTAGCCATTGACCACCCTTCTTTATTTCCTTGAGCAATCATTGGCCTGACTGGCCAGCGTCTTCTTCCATCGGTCTAGGTGGCCTAATGCTTTTATTCTTCTCATGGGCACCAGTTGCTTGAAGTAGCAAATGCTTGTCCTTGGTAAACTTCATCAATGTAGGCCTGCCTTTTTTGTCCAATCCTTCAAAGGTAATTGGCGTGGTGTCTCCATTGTAATAGCAGGCGTCCACCAAATTGAATTTAGCACTAAAGGGATTATTATCAACCTTAACCATTTCCACATTGTCGCCATGCCAGAACAATAAGAACTGGTAAAGAGAGGATGGCGCACACATGTTTGCATGAATCTAGTCTTTGCCTAGAAGCAACTTATAACTCGCGTTAATGTTGATTATGAAGAAAATAGACAACACATCTTACTCCCTACTGTTATTTGTAGTGGAACTACTCCCAATGTTCTTGCACGTCCCCAGTCACTGCAGTCACCACTAGGTCTGTAGCAATGATATCCTCTTCTTTTTTCCTAAGTCCTAATAGCACTTTCAAGGGAATCACGTTTACAGCTGCTCCATTGTCCACCAAAACTCTATTTAGTGGCTTTCCATTGATGTAAGCCCGTATGTTCAGTGGTTTAGTGTGATTCACTATCAACGGCTTGTCGAACATCAGAGCTTTGCTCTCCTCGGTGTCCTGTGTTTTTTCTAAGAATTTCTCCATCAGATTTTGCTCTTCTTTTGCAGCCCAAACTTTTTCTTCGTCTCTTGGCTTGTCTTCCGCTTCATCATTAGGATTGACACATCAAAAAATAGCTGGCAACAACACAGAAGCGGCTCCCAAGTAATAGACAGGGACCTCACCAACATTGAAGTAACTGTCATCATGTTCCTCGACATCGCCATCCTCTGTTGCCTTCTTTCTAAATTTAATCTTCTGAATTCCTCTGCGACTTGGTCATGTTGGCCAACTCCTTCCCTTTGTCGAGCATCTTTTATTTCTCCACTAAGTGAGCCATGGTCTGATCTTGAAATTTCGTTTCCAGTTCCTCTTTTTCCCGGAATAGTCTTTCAGCCAACTTCTTGTGCTGCAACCTTCTTTTCTTTGTTTTAGCGTTTTTTTTAGCAGCAGTAAGTATTTCCTTTTTATCCTTCCTTCTGCTTTCCATCCGAATCCACTCTCTAGCTTTCTTGGGCATCGGTGGCTTGACAAATCTCAGGTGACCGCTAGTGTTGATGGCTACCTAGTCACCGGCTTCACTGTTATCTCCGATGACCTGGCTACCGATCCTTTCTAGCGCACTGATTCTCTCTTGCCTTTTAGAAGCAATGGTGAGGCCGTCTTTCCTTTTCCACATGTTCCACCCTTTAGGCCACCACACCTGATTTGTATGCTCTTGCCTCCTTTTTTGGTTGAGCCAACTTCTCATGTCAATACTTGCTATGTTCACTGACCCCACCGGGAATGGATTCTTGTCAATGAGCATTGCTTCTTCTAGGAACTTGAGAATTTTCCTGTTGATGTGATCCTGAATCATGTTCCTGAAGGCCTAGCACATGTTGGTAGAATGAGTCCATGCATTATGATATTTGCAATAGTCTTTGACCTTCATCTCCTCCTTGGTAGGCAAAACGTGATCTTCCGGCAAAGAAAAAAAATCGATCTTCATGAGATAATCGAAAATTTCTGACGTTCTACTTACGTCGAAGGTGCACTTGTTCCCCCTCTTGTCGCTACTTTGTTACATTCCAAAAGGCATCTTTGCCAGGTGTGGGCATACTATGCTTCCAGTATCAGATACAACAGCTATAGCAACCTCTACTTCAGCGTTATGGACTTCTTTGAAATAAGTCCCCATGGCCTGCTTTTTGAGCTTATGGTCTTCTTTAAGTAGCTCCTCGTATTCTGTCACCTTCATAGCCAAATCGAAAAAGTCTTTAAAATCTATGCCTTGAAACTTTTTCCTCCGCTCTAAGTCCAAACCTTTTTGCGCCACCTTCATGAACTCGATCTTCGAAATTTTGATCCTGCACTTGTTTCTCATCCTCTTGAACATGGCAATGAAAGCATCTGACATCTCTCCAGTACGCTGAGTAAGCCTAGACAAATCCACGATACTGACTTTGTGTTCACTTCTGTAAAACTGAGCATAGAAGACTCTTGTCATATCTGCCTAACCAAATACGGAGTCTCTTGGCAGTGACAATTACCAAGAGAAAGTAGCTCTAGTTAACGAATTTGGGATCAATTTCAGTAGCAGATACTGGTAGTTCTCATAGCTAGAGAATTCCGAGCATTAAGTGGTGAACCTCGCTACATGCTCAATGGAAGACTGCCCATCTTCTCCAAAAAACAATGTAAAATCTAGAATTTTTACACCCCTGGGAAAGGTTGCTCTGTCTATAAATTCAAGATAAGGCTTCCTAAACTCAGGTCGAACAATTTGATTGAAACCGGGCCCATAAAAGTCCTGGGCAATCTCGCGCAGCGCATCTCTGGTAACTTGATCTATCGCCTAAGCGTTTTGCCCATATATTGTCTGGCCTATGGTCACCGGGTGCTGAACGGCCTGGTGACCTGTACTCCTTAGGAAATCTTGCATCTGGTTGGTCACCAGACTCCCATTGCCCCCTAAGCTCATTCCCTCTTCATAGAGGTGAGGTTGAGTCACTGGTCCAGTGTGGCTGTGGAACTAAATAGGGGTCTTGTGGTTGATAGACACCGAAGGTAAGGCAGCAACCAGTGTCTAATCCCTTCTGTGCGGTGGCTGGTAGGTAGTCACCAGCTATTTCTCCTTATTGGGGCTGCCAATCCTGTTGGATTGCCCCCCGAGCACCTTCCCAGGAGAAGTTTCTTCTAACTTGGCCGCCTTGGCTGACGACCCTTCACCTCCAGCTGGAATGACCGTGAGCGTCACTAGCTGATTTTTTACGGCCACTGGTAACTTGCTGGCCTGCGATTCAGCTTGGCGCAATGTCTTGCTTGACTTTCCTCTGCCTATGCCTTTGTCTTTCTCTGGCATAGCAGATCCATTGACCGCAGCCAAAATCTCTTTTTGATTACTCCCCATCATGTTCAAGAGAGCTGTCGATTTTTTTATGGCCTCCAGAACCTTTGTTAAAAGGATCTCAATGTTGCTTGCTTGACTTAATTCAACGGGTTGAGGTT
>JAOSBN010074240.1:0-12920 GCA_027563595.1 Erythroxylum suave | reverse complement strand
TAAATTATAAATGGCATTAATAGAGGATGAAAGTAGCATCGATAATACTAAAAATTAGAGTTGAAAAGATAGAAAATTATAGTCGTTATTATTACAATTTTATATAAATAATTTATTTTTCAAAACCGTAAAAATACAGTTAAAATGTAAAAGATGCCTAGTGAAAAAAATAAACTTACGTGGAGGAGAACGAATTCGTGATTGTGATTGTGGGGCTTTAGAGACAAGGAAGATGAAGATAAAGCAGCAAATGTATAGTGAGGAAGTAGGCTTCATTATGAATGTAGTCGCAAAGTTTTTAACTCATTCCTTGAAACCATCTTCGGCAATTCATGATTTTATAGAGGTTTAAGAGTATAAGATACGTTGCAA
The DNA here is from genome assembly GCA_027563595.1 of Erythroxylum suave. Lineage (NCBI taxonomy): Eukaryota > Viridiplantae > Streptophyta > Magnoliopsida > Malpighiales > Erythroxylaceae > Erythroxylum > Erythroxylum suave. Next base: position 12,548 of record JAOSBN010074240.1, on the reverse strand, counting down.
ATGAGTCTGGCAGATCATTCACGGTGACATTTGACAGGGAGTGTGCGGACTGGGCCGGGGCGAGGACGGGGAAGGCCAGCACCCCCACTCCCCATCCCCAATCCCTAAAATAGGGATGATTTTTGTCTCATCCTTCATTTCCGAGATTTCCGTGAAGTTTCCGCGGGGACGCGAATCTTCATCATGTACTCATATAAATTTGGTTCATATCATAAGAGCTTTGTACTTTTCAAATTTACATAGATAGTCAGTGCTTCTTAGAACTGCGATTGTTAATATTTACTCGATTAAAATTTTCATTTAATCCAACTGAAACGTTGTAGTCTTCGTCGATTATACCCAGCTTTTAGTAAATAGTATAAAATTAAAAATATATAATATATTTATAAAATTATCGTGAACGAGGATCTCCATGGGACGGGAATTTTTCAACCCGTCCCCATCTCCTGCTCTGTCTCGGAGGTTATATTTGCCCCATTTTTAATTTTATGGGGTGATTTTTTCCTAATTCTTGCCCCAAACGGAGAATCCCTACAGGAATCCCCGAACCTCAAACTCAAATTGCCATCCCTGCTGGGGAGTAAGCTCCCTAATTGTTCAGTCCACAAAAGTCTTGGTTCTAATGTGAACCGGACTCGATCAATTTTGACGTTTTGCATCTAGGCCTTAGTGTGAAGGCTTCATCATCTCTATTTATATTATCTTTTGTCAAATCTGTTTAATTGAAATCTTCTTGGAAAGACAAGGGCCACGCAAGATAACTTCTTTTTCTTCTCTGGAAAACGACGTGGCCAAGGAAAGTAAATCAAAACCGCGTCGGCTGGTCAAATTAGGGGTGCGTTTGCTTTGCTTATATATCCAATAATAACCGTGGATACTATTGCACATTTCAGGTTTTTGGAATTAGATATTTTAATTAGAAAATAGTAAAAAAAGTTGTACTTAATTGAAATTAATGTTTCTTATTTATCATTTTAAGATTGGGTCTATTAAATTTTCACGTAATTTGATCTTTTATTTAAAAATATCATTTACCCTCATTATGTATTTTTAAGTCACATAAGTTTTATTAGTTTTTCGTTTATTCATAATTTTTATTAAAATTTAAGAATTTTAGTACTATATTTATTTTAAATAAAAATAAAAATAATTAAATAATTTCTTGAGAATACATTTTAAAATATATTAAAAATTTTTCAAGTGAAGGTGTTAAAATATTTTATTTTCGGTATTATCTGTATTTTGATATATTTGATATACATCTTGTGATAAGGAAGTTGATTTTGATTATATATATCTTTTGTGATAAGGAAGTTGACTTGGTACAAGATTTCACTATTTTGAAATATGTAGTATTTTGAAAGTTAAGATACTGTGGAAGAAATGAATCCTAAATGAAATAAAATCCTAAAGAAGGTAGGATTTGTCGGAGAAAAACAAGTAGTATATCTATTAATTTTTGTAGCTGCATTTTGGGTTTGCTTCCGTGACATGTTCCATAAATGATTTTATGGCTACTGTGTGTGGAATTCTTCGGTGATCAATTAAAAAGTACACAATATATTTTGTTTAAAGGTAGTCCATAGTGTGACACATATCAATTGAATTTAGGCCATCGTGTTCTTGGAGTGCTTGAGAGATTAATCACAATGTTCTATCGTTGAATTAGTGCTACTGTGTTTTGGGAGGTTTTGCAGAGATAACTAGCAGACTTTTGTTTAAAGACTCTCCAAGATTATGGTTTAATGCGGCTAGACATATAGGGGAGTGTTCTATGATTCAAGTGTTCTTTTGTTTCCTATTATTCTTGATTTAATCACTTGAGAAATTTTTATCTTTGTCTTTATTCATTATTTCAAAATTCTCTGTTGAGGTTAGCATGAAGTGATCATGCTATTGGTGTGAGATAAGGTGTGCGTACAAGTGGATAGTAGCAAGGAGTGAATGGTGTTGGCTTCATAATAGCCTTGTGTAAGACTATTGTACTACAATGAAAGTTGATTAATCTAGGTGAAGGCCCTGCAAACGTAAGCCATGTGTGTCAAATTACGTTAACAAATTTCTTGTATAAATTTATTTGTTGTGCACTTAATTTTTCTACTTGTGATTAAAATCTAGAAATCGTAGTTGCTAACTCAGTTACTTTCTGATAAGCAACCATTAGTCTTAGTTTGAAGCAATTACGACATAATAGGAATTTGTAGAACTTTGATCTTCGGGCTTTTCAATTGGTATCAAAGCAAAGTTCACTTCATCAAAACTTGGTGTGTCAAGTTGGTGTAGAACAGTGTTCAGCACTTACTACTAGAGAAGGAGAGTCGATTATAGGGCCACCGCTACTAGATGGTTCTAACTATCCTATTTAAAAATTGAGAATGAAAGTGTTTATTCATCAAGCACAGGGGATTAAAGCATGGACTTCTGTGTTGAATGGCTAGACTCATCCTATGACAACTGATGAAAAGAATAAAGCATTACTTAAAGATCCATCTATATACACAAGGGCTGAAGAACAGAAAGTGCTTCGTAACTCTCAAGCGATGCATACAATTTTGATTGCTATAGATGAAGGACATTTCAGTATGATATCAGCGTGTAAAGCATGGGATACATTACAAACCATACATGAGGGATCAAAATTGGTGATTGCATCAAAACTTCAAATGTTGGTTACTAGATTTGAAGAAATTTATATGGAGGAAAGTGAATGTAAGGCCCCAAACTATACCTTAGTAGGAATATTTCATGTCCATGAAGGTATTTGTAATGGGTGTTAATGAGTATGAAAATGTGTGCTTAGTACGGGACCTAATTGAATATTAACTCCTTCCTCATCTTCTCTTCATCTAGGGCCTTGTTATGTGTAAATAATTGTTGAAGATGAGTTTTGAATGGGTGTGTTATATGTAGAGAAGGAGAAGACTAAAGACATAGGTAAAGGGAAGCAAGTGGAGTGGGGAAAAAGGGTTTTGATCACTCCTTCAAGAGGTGTACGAATTTTTGATTTGTTTGCTTAGATTTATGAACGTGATGTGAGGAGAATTAATAAAATAAGTATTCCATAAGCAAAGAGGATGTTAATGGTTAAATTGGATGTGTTTTTCATTGCTCATGCATGATAAGATTGAAGATATTTGATTTGAGATGTGTACCTCACTGGATGGATATGTTCCACTAAACAAACTTCTGTAATTTGGCCATATATTGGCCTGTAGACCTCTAAATTGTTTAATTTCAATTAGAGATTAAATTAGAGACATATGCCTAAAACTTTCATGAAGGAACCAAAATTTGATTATGCTTTTAAGATTTTTGAATTTTGGCTTGAAGTTGAGTTCTATCTGTTATCCCTATTTTCAAATATCCTATAGTATTTTGGGTATAACTCTTGGAATTCTTAACCAAATTGCATTAAATTTATGTCGTTCGAAAATTAATACATATGGGAACAGATGTATAGAAGACCTTAAAACCTAATTCAAATTTTTGCTATATGCATATAACGAAACAAGTAGAGGTATGAATGGTGAATGTCTGTCACGATCGTGACCCTGTCTTTTGTCACAACTAGGACATTGTTTTCGCTTCCAATGTTTACCGCATCTCATTCAAACTTTTTTTAAATGTCACTGAAGCTTAGCAAACCTAGTATAAGGGTAATGTAAGACTTATCATGCATGTAATGTGTATATACTTTAATGCTTTCATTGATGTATTATTGAAAGGGAATATGATCATAAAGCATAGTAAATACGATTGGGCATAATAAACATTTTCAAATTATAATTGTAAGCATAAGGAAATGAATTTGTATCTTATGAATTGTTGCACTTTATTGTGACTCTGAAGTGTAATTATGATGTTCTGATGATTAGTTTTATCCAGTCAAGTCTTAATTATGGGTAAATAGGCATGCCTAGAAGGGTCTGCAGCTGCTTCTATTCTGACACATTACAGTGTCTTTTGTTTTAGAGACTTAAGTCTCTTCTGTTTCAAAGGCTATTGCCTCTTTTCTACATACCAATCATATGTATTTTTTGTTTTATTTCGGTTACCCATATCTGAATAAATTACCAGGCAATTCTATATATGTTCCAATATATGTTATGTTTTGATGCAAACTCATATTTGGAATAGTCTCTTAATATCATGTTCAAATATTGTTATGTGATACTTGAAGGCTTTTATTTTATAATAGATTTCCCATCACTTAATTATCATGAATCATTTACATGTGATTGTTAGGCAATTTCTTTGAGTAGTTTTCATCTTGCATCATTATTCCCCGCTAAGCTATATGTTTAGCACAATGGTTTTTTCTTAGTATAGGCCATGATAAACGATTAAGGTTGGGACAACCGCAATGGCCAAAAAAGAATGTGTAACCTTTTGGAAGATTTTATATCTCAACAGTGTGTTGTATTTATAAATATTAAGTAGGAATTTTGTAGTATATATGAATGGCCTGTACTAACCATAACTCATGATGATATTTTTTTCGTGTATGGATGTTATATGTGTAATTTGTGACTTGTATAAACCACAATGAAATATGAGATGTGATATGTGTTTGCCTTATCTTTAGAAATTGTTGCATTGTCTAGTTCTACTTTGGGTGCATCCGTATATCCTCCTAGGGGGTATTAAGGTGTCACAGTGAAACTATTGGAGACTTTCATAAGCAACTACGTAATATCACCAATCAAGCACATCAACTTGGGAAGAAGTACTCAATTATGAAACTTGTGAAGAAAACCTTGAGATCATTGCCTCCTAGATTCATACCGAAGATTACAGCTATTAAAAAAGCTCATGATATTAATGTGTTATCTTTAGACAAGTTAATTGGAATTCTCACAAACTTTGAGATGAACCTCTTAAGAGACCAACGTGAGAAGAATAAAGGATTGATGTTCCAAGCCGAAGTCACTAAATATATGAACGATTCAGGAGACGACTCCGATGAAAATGATGTTGATGTTTCTGACAAGAAATTTCAATAAGTGGCTGAAGAAGGTGAAGAAAGATAAACTTGAGTTTAGAAAAAATGGTGGCAGTTCATCAAACAGTAAGAAAAAAAACCCAAAAAGGTAAAAGGAAGGCAAAGAAGATACAATGTCGTGAATGTCAAGGCTTCAAATATGTGCAAGCATAATGTGTTAACACTTTTAAAAGGAGAAAGTGGAAGTCTTACACTAGCACTTGGAGTGAAAACAAATCTGAAAGTGACTATGAAAATGAAGAAGAAATTATAAGTCATAATGCTGCATTGATTGCTTTACATAAAAAGTCCAGTTGCTTGTTTAGTAGCAACCAGTGAATAAACTGAGGATGAAGATATAGATGTTTCAGTATTAAACTCTAATTTAGATAGTTACAATGATGATAATGACTGTGAATTCAAAAAGGAAGATATATGCAAGGCCTACGAACTAATATATAGCAAGTGGGTGAAGATGTGTAAACAAAATGAGAAGTTAAAAAGGGAGAATATCAAAATGAAAGATGTTATTCAAGATCTGGAGATGAAGTTATTGTCAATAAAAGATGAACTTGATGAAACTAAGCTAAAGTTGATCAATACAGAGAAAGGAATAAGAATGTTGAATGGCAGTATCAAGAAGCTAGAAGAATTGCTGGAAATTAGGAAAAACAAAGGGCATTTTCAAGGTGTTGGATACCAAGGTGAATTTTCACAAGTGAATAATGATTAAAATGTTGACATTAGATTTATTAAAGAAGCAGGATCAAGCAAGGAGAAATTTCAAAAAGAAACAAAAAGTTCGTACCTACATGTCACTTTTGTGGTGTAAAAGGTCACATAAGGCCAAATTGTTACAAGCTGTTGCAAATGTTATTCCATAATGTCAAAATAGAAAATCCAAACATTCTTGAAAGAATTTTCAGCAATAGAGGATACCAAAATAGATTTAGGTTAGAAAGAAACAACTGCAAGAACTTTTGGCTCTTAAATCAATGTGTGACACTTCTCACAATAGATGGTACTTTGACAGCAGGTGTTTAAGGGATATGATAGGTGAAAGAAGCTATTTGATGAATTATCAAAGTTGTATGGATGATCATGTTACATTTGGTGATAAGAAAAAAGCAATAGTGATTGGTAGAGGAATTATTTGAGTGGATGGATTGCCCTATTTTGAAAATATACTTCATGTGAATGGTTTAAAAGCTAACTAGGTGAGTATTAGTAAGCTTTGGGATAATGGACTATTCATCAAGTTCACCAGTGATGAATGCAAGGTGTTAACCAACAAGGAGATTGTATAGTAAGCGGAAAAAGATTGGTGGATAATTGCTAAATGTTGGAAGATTATGGAGCTGCTGAAGATGTTTTAGCTATCATGTGTGATAATAAGAGTGTCATAGACATCTCCAAAAACCAAGTTCATCATTCAAGAACTAAACATATTAATTTGAAATATCATTTCATTCTAGAGCTATTGAAGAGTAAATTTGTAGTTCTTTCCTATGTAACAACTGAGAAGCAACTGGCCGATATTTTAAAAAAACCTCTTGACTCCATCAAGTTTGAATCTCTTCATAGGGCACTGAGACTATGTGTTTTGCAACTTTGAAGCTTATTAAAATAAATAAATAAAAGAGAGAGTGTTGGATGATAATGCTTTATACTCTCATAAGGTGTATGTGAGGGGAAAATTGTTTAAGTTTGATCCTAATTCATTGAATGTATTTTTGGGGTTTGTGAATTTAATTAGGATTAGTCTTGTGAGGGTGGATATAAAGTAAGTAATGATATATTGATACTTATGCCTCCTTATTTGCTGAGGTTAATCGCATTAAAGGTATTTTTCATGCAGAAACAACTTCTTCGATATGATTCTTCAAATGGTTCTTAACTTCTTTTAGCATTGATTTGTCCTAAGGGGGAGATAGGAACTTGCCTATAGTTTTTTTTAGCTCATATTTATAGCTTTGTTGGTGACAGTTGACTTGGGCTTTGATTTTTCAATATCTTTTATCATAATCGTTTATTTGAGTGGGAGTTTTCATTTCACTTATTCAGGTGGAGATTTTGATGTGACAAATAATGCCAAAAAGGGGAAGATTGTTAAGATATTTTATTTTCAACATTATTTGTATTTTGATATATTTGGTATGCCTCTTGCGATAAGGAAGTTGATTTGGATTATGTATATCTTTTGTGATAAGGAAGTTAATTTGGTATAGGATTCCTCCATCTTGGAATATGTTGTATTTTTGAAAGTTAAGATAATATGGAAGAAAGGAATCCTAAATGAGATAAAATCCTAATGAAGGTAGGATTTGTAAGAGAAAAACAAGTGGTAGATCTTTTGATTTTTGCTACTGCATTTTAGGTGTGTTTTTGTGATTAATTACATGTTCCACTAATGATTTTTGTGGCTGCTGTGCGTTGGTTTCTTCAGTGATCAATTAAATAGTCCACAACAAATTTTTGGTTGAAGGCAGTCCATGATGTGACACATATCCATTGATTTTTAGCTGTTGTGTTTTTGGAGTGCTTAAGAGATTAATCACAATTTTCAATCGTTGATTTGGTGCACTTGCATTTTGGAGGGTTTTGCAGAGATATCTTGCAAGTTTGGCAACATACTTTTATTTGAAGACTCTCCAAGATTATGATTTAATGCGGCTGCACATATAGGGAAATAGTTTATGACTCAAGTGTCGCGTTCTTTTGTTTATTGTTATCGTTGATTTAGTCACTTGAGATATTTTTTATCTTTTTTGCATTCGTTGTTTTAAAATCTTCTGTTGAGGTTAGCACAATGTGGTTGTGTTATTAGGTACGAGATAACTTTCAAGGTGTGAATACAAGTGGATAGTGTTAGGGAATGAGTGGTATCGGCTCCGTAATAGCCTTGTGTAAGACTATTGTACTATAGTGAAAAGTTGATTAATCTGGGTAAGGGCCTGTAGACGTAAGCCATATGTATTGAACTACGTTAACAAATTTCTTGTGCTGATTTATTTGTTGCACACTTAATTTTTCTACTTGTAATCATATTATGGAAATCGTAATTGCTACCTCAATTATTTTTTGATAAGCAATCGTCAGTCTCAGTTTGAAGCAACCGCAACAAAATAGGAATTTTTTGAAACTTTTACCTTAGGGTTTTTCTGAAGGTTATTATATTCTTACTTATAAGAAAAACCTATATTTTATTGATACAAGTGCATTTAACTATTAATTACTTGACAATTCTCTCATTGGTATTTTCGTGTCTAAGAAGTTAAAGTAAACATGAAGAATAAGAAATCCATGAATGGTTATAAATTAATTAACTTACCCTAGAAAACAAACCAGCAATTATTTCCAATAATTTACCAAGTGAAAAGTAAGAGCAAATAAAGAAATAAAGTATTACAAAAACATTTAAAAAAATTGAATATATCGAACATCATGTTGTACCTTAAATTTAGGGCCAATGGTTTGCCAAGGATTGTAGTAAGAATTACCATCTTGCTAATTATTAATGTTGTTGTTGATATTATCATCCAGCGTGCTGCCACTTCCATATGTGACCATAGTGACTGCAATAGGAGGTGCAATTTTGATCATCCCACTAGGGGTACTATGATCGATGGCCGAACCAGCTCGCCGTGACTCATCTCCGTGGACTTCACTCTTACTTAGTGCTTCAATATGCTCATATACACTCGAATTATTAGTAGTATTACCGGCAAAAATATATCATTCACGTACTCCTGAGAAGCAGAACTAGATGAACATTCATCTTTATTGTTGTTGCTGACTTGATAAAGTTAAAAAGGAAAGGAAGACAATTGCATGTGGACAACTATCCACTGCTGGCTATATGCGTATGGGAGGCCCATTAATAGGCCTTCCCAGAACAGTTTTAAATCATCCAAAATTTTCTCTTTTTCAGCTCAATTCTCACAATTTAGAGAGTGTTTCTCCTATTTCTTGAAAGAGTTAGTGTTTCTCCTTGTAACATAGAGAGAGGTTGTAACTCCTAAATTTTTCATAGTGAAGTTTCTTTTTCTTGTTTGTAATTTTTACCATAATTTTTGGGAGTTTTCCATGTAAAATGTGTGTCAATTTCTTCAATCTGGTCGACTTAATTTACAAGTACACAGAGTCGTTTCTAGTACTTACACATTGAGTATTCCAAGGTTGTACCCCATGAGGACTAATATACTCACTACTAAATTAATCATAATTACTTGAACCAAAAAATGACAAGAAAATTAAAATATGATTAGATTTGAGTGAACAATTAATTGTGACAAATGTAAATAAACAAGCAAGAGAAAATTTCGATGGTAGAGACTTAGGGCTTCGGGATTCACCAATTTAATATATTGATCGATAAATTATGGAATTGATTGAATGACAAGTTATAATAATAGCTACACAATTACACTTATATTCTCTCTTAAGACATACAAGAATATCCAACTAGTTAGTTACCATTTCTCAATATAAAACCTAACTAGTCAAATTCATTAAGAACAAGCAACCCTAAGTTATCACACTAGTTTAGGATATCTCTATCTCTAAATCTAATGTGTTTATCTTCCTAATGCACAAATCACACTTCACCTCTCAGTCCATCATATGATTCCTAAGATTGCATCTATGGTGATCAAGCATAGAAACAACAATGAAGCTCAAGAAAGATAAATATAACTCAAGAACTTTCATTCAACACCAATCAATCCATAAAACATCAATCAATCCCCAAAATAGGCTACATCCCTAACCCTAAATGGGGTTTAGTTCCAGCACATGATAACAAAATCTGAATACATAGAGACTATCAACATTCAAGACAGGGTAGAGAGAGAAGACAAAACAAGCTTGCTCCAAACTTGATGCAATCCTCCTTCTTCCTCTTCTTTTCCTATTTTGGGTGCCTCCAATCTCCTTACCTCGTTTTCAATGCCATAACCCTTATTTAGGTCTTCAAAATGAGTATATATAGTGTCTGGGGGTCAAAGAAACCTAGATTTTACTAAACAGGGGAACAAAGTTCATATTTGTGCCGTCAATGTCCGTTAGGAGGACTTAATGTCCGTTAGGCGGACCTTCTCGGGTCTCTGGAGTGATTTGGACAATGAATGTTCGTTAAGCGAACATGATGTCCATTAAGCAAACATATATGCGTCTGTCAACCTTCTTTCTTCGCTAATGTCTGTTTGGAGGGACATGATGTCTACCAGACGGACATACATTGAGTATCTTCAGAAATATACACTTTTGACCATTCAAAAAGCCAAATCACTCCTTGGGGTCTTCATGAAGATTGTAGAGCAGGAGTCATCTTCGAAAGCGTACTTGAACGACTCTAATCCGACATCTACAATGAAAGTTACGTCTTTTCCCCCAAAATCTCTCCAATTGTACCTATCAAGCAATAGAGTTGAAATGTGTGAGAATTATCCAAATAAGGTGCATAATTCACATGAAGATAAGTCAAATTAGTTCCAATTCATCCCAAAATCATATATAAATAATTTGATTTATCACAATCCTATTTAGGAGTGAATCTACTCTAATTCGATCAATTTTTCACTATAAGTGGTATTAGAGAAAAATAATGGGAGCTTAGTTCTGTTCATAATAGAAGTAATGAAGGCAAAATTTGAGATTGAGAAGTTCAATAGAAGTAATTTCTCACTGTGGAAGTTAAAAATGAAGGCTATCTTGAGAAAAGATAATTGCTTAGTGACCATCAATGAAAGACTGGTAACATTCACAGATGATAATAAGGAGAATGAGATGGACGAGAATGCTATCGCAAATTTATTTAACATTCAAGATTGTACGCCAATTTCTACCCCAATTTATGTTAACTTCAAGTTACCCCCTAGCATGAATCCTAACAGTGAAGATGGGAAGATGGAGATGTCTCAAGTACTATATACTTTAGCTGTGGGAAGCTTAATGTTCATTATGATTTGTATAAAACCAAACATTGCACATGCAGTGAGAGCAATTAGTTATTACATGGGGAATCCTGACAGAGAACATTGGAATGCTATAAAGAGAGTCCTTGGATACATTAAAGGGACCTCAAATGTTGCATTGTATTATAAGAGATCAGACTTTATTGTCAGTGGATATGTTGATTCTAATTAAGTAAGTGATCTTGACGGCAGCAAATCTACCACAGGTTATGTGTTTACATTAGCTTGGGGTTGCAAATTGGGTCTCAAATTTGCAATCATTTGTGGCTACGTCAACAATAGAAACAAAATATATAGCTGCTACACAAGCTAGTAAAGAAGCAGTTAGGTTGAAAATTTTGTTAGAGGAGATCGAGCACAAGGAAAAGAAGATTTCTCTATTTTGTGACAATCAGAGTGCCTTGCACCTTGCAAGAAATCCAACTTTTCATTTTAAAAAAACATATGAGTTCAATATCACTTTGTTCGTGAGAAAGTGGAAGAAGAAAATGTGAATATGCGAAAGATTTATACCGAAGACAACCTCGTAGATTTTTTGAAGAATGCAATCAACACTAATAAATTTATTTGGAGTTGATCCTCTTGCGACCTGATAGAGACATGAGTAACATGGAAATGGCAAGGAAGAGAGAATGGTGTGATGATCTGATTGCAAGAAATCCAGCTTTTCATTCAAAAACAAAACATATGCGAGTTCAATATTACTTTGTTCATGAGAAAGTGGAAGAAGGAACTGTGGATATGCGAAAGATTTATACTGAAGACATCCTCGTAGAGTTTTTGAAGAATGCAATCAACACTAACAAATTTATTTGGTGTTGATCCTCTTGCAACCTGATAGAGACATGAGTAATATAGAAATGGCAAGGAAGAAAGAATGGTGTGATGAACTGATTAACTTTCAATCAAATCTTCAAGCGGTAGATTGTTATTGCCAACTTGCCAAAGGCAAAAGGGAAAGGAAGAAAATTGCATTTGGACAACTGTCCACAATTGGTTATACACTTATGGGAGGCCTATAAATAGTCCTTCTCATATCAGTTTTAAATCATCTAAAATTTTCTCTTCTTCAATTTAATACCCACAATTTAGAGAGAGTTTTTCTTATTTCTTAAGAGATTAGTGTTTATCCTTATAAAATAGAGAGAAGTTGTAAGTCCTAAATTTTTCATAGTGAAATTTCTTCTTCTTGTCAATAATTTTTACCCTAATTTGTTTGAGGGTTTTCCACATAAAATATGTGTCAGTTTTTTCATTACTATATTTTCTTAATACATGTGCATTAAACTATTAATTACTTCATGTCTAAAATGTCAAAGGAAACACAAAGAACGAGACACGCGTGAAAGGTTATAAATTTGTCGAAAGGTTGCAAATGTGAAGACTTCGTCTTCTGTATCTATATTATCTAATGTCAAACCTACTTAATTGAAATCTTCTTGGAAGACACTCAAACTCACGAGGCCATGCACCATGACCTTTTTTTCTTCTCTGAAATGAATATGGAGAAGGACGTGATAGATATATACTATTAACCATGCAAATGTAATAGTATTTTTTATTTTATTTTTTGGATGTTTTTCATTGAACAA
>JAOSBN010074219.1:0-12922 GCA_027563595.1 Erythroxylum suave | reverse complement strand
AATCTACATTAATTGAGGCAAAAACTAGGACAAAATAGATTTAGGAATTAATAAGAACAACAACTTAACAATAAGATTTGCATCAAGACTTCAGGGAAAAATTTGTATTAATCTAGGCTGATTTGGACAAATTTGTCTTCTTGGAAGTGGTAGTTATCCTCTTAGCTTTCCAATGGTTTATAGTATGAAATTTTTGGACCTTTGGATTGAAAGTTAGGGTCTTTAGAAAGGGGAATATGTAGAAATGTAAAGATTTATCGTTTGTGATGATGTCATATCGTCCTAAAAGTTGCATCATCTTAAGTTGACTTTGTTTCGTCTTAAGTTGACCATCTGAGTCATCTACTTTCTGAAGAACTTCATCTACTTGCTGATGAACTTTGTCTACCTTTTTGCTTTTTCTAACTTCTGACGAATTTCATCTACCTTTTTGATTCGTCTACCTTCTGACGAATTTCGTCTACCTTTTTGCTTCGTCTACCTTCTTACGAACTTCGTCTACCTTTCTGCTTCATCTACCTTCTGACTAATTTCGTCTACCGTTTTGCTTCGTCTACTTTTTGTTTCGTCTAGTTTTGCATTCATCTTCTTTCTGCCTAAATGACCGAAACTTCTTCTTCTGTACACTGTTCATTTTGTGTAGTCTAGTTCCTCCTTGACCCTTTAGACGATAGAATTTGTTCCTGAGGTCTTCAAGAAACTTATAGAACTATAAGTCCTCTCTCAAACCAGCTAACAAGGATCTTGATCTGATACCTATAATGAAAGTTATGCTAGTTGCCCCAATAGAAAAAGGTTCAATATGATTGAGGACAGAGCCAAATTGAATGATCTTGGTATCATTAGGGACTTACGCCAAAGGGGGGTGGGGGGAGAGGGAGAACAAAATGTTCTGAGGAGGTCAAATTGAAATTCCACTTTGAGTTTTCCCACAAATATGTCCGGAAATAGGTAAACTGAGTTCTTTTTTAGGATTGGCTGGTGTGGGCACGCCACCTTTGTGGGATGCGCGTTTAGATGTCACTTAAGACGTCGGGCACATAACTCACAAGGGTGGGGTCCCAACAATCAGTCATACAATTTACACGTTTTTCCTCATAAATTTTGTTTTTGTTAAAGGGCTAAAATCAGTAAAAACTCCTTAATAGTGTCTAGTAGTGTCCAATATACAACTTGTTCTAGAAAACTCCAAATCTCTTATAAATTCCTTGGAGTTTCTCACTTCATTATTACCTCAATTTTCTTTGGGTCTCCCAATATCCCATATTTAGATACTATACGACTCAACATTTTATTTGATCAAGATAAGATTCACTCTTATTAAACTTGGCATCTAATTATTTCTAACTTCATGATATGTAAGAATTACCTCAAATATTTGAAATATTCTTCTCAACTTTTCAAACACATTTAATACATCATCTATGATCATAGCCACTAATTGATCTACTTTTTCTTAGATTGCTTTAATCTTCAATGCCATGTTATTATCAGGGTTATTTGTTAACTCAAATAGATATAGCCAAAACTCTATGTGCCTATGATGGGTTCATGTAATCCTTTAAGTGACTAATTCCTCAATGAGGTAATATTGATTTCTTTTCTCGAATGATTTTCTCTATTCATTCGATTTCCTCTGATTTCACATTGACTTATTCTAATGTTTGTTCATTTATATTAGTTTCTCCGCTCATTCCACTTTATTTATAATATTAACTCCTTGTGTTGGTAACACATTCATCGAATCTAATTTGTATCCTCTATAAATAATTGCATAGAATATAATGCGAACCTAAGTTCTCCTCACATTAGCAATAATGCCACCTCAAATTCAGGAATCCAATCACATAGTTGGATACTTTGCATCAAACATAATGCATACACTCTCAGCAGCATATTCTACATTTTATGCTTATGTCCCTGTTAGGGATAAGACTCCAATATTCACTTTTGAATCATTACCTATTCATGTGTGATTTGTTCCTTCATTAATCATTCTTAAAATATATTATCTGGTCTACTTAACCTGATTCAACGAAATTCTTCTACTAAGGAAGAATTCATGCTACCATCATCTGTATTGTTCATATGATCCTTATCAATCCGTTGTTATCATCATTGCATTTTCAGCAATTCTTAATACCTCAAGAAGATCAATTTCTATCATTCTTAATAGGTCATAATGTTCTAGTTACCAAATCTCGATGAAGTAGTAAACATGATTACTATCACATATGCTTAGGTGTGTGTCATCAAATTCATCCCATTTTGTCCAAAGATTTATCTCCAACAATTCTCTAGTTTATATATATAACACTATGATACTTGACTTCAATTGATCCTAGACCATATTTCTCTCTTTATTCATGTCCAAAATCGGGTATCCCTATCACGATTATGACAGAAACCTATTTTTGTCAGGCCACTATCATGCCCTACACTTTCTTCCTGACATTGACACGTATACTAACATCAATTCTACTCCAATGTTTCCATAATTCACCTATTCCAATGCTGCATAATTTCATAATAATTCAACCTCCATATTGATTGCATTCACTCTTCCCCTTTAATTCATCATCTTTTTCTTAATCTCATGAATACATAAAATCCTATCTTATATGCATTTCTAACTTTCTCCTTTTACACCTGTCCTCGATTTCGGAGACTCTGTGACGATCGTGACAGAACCAATTAGTCTTAACCATGATCCTTAGATCCATCACGTATATTAACTTCATTTACCCTCTCAATCTATCCCCAACTAATCATCATAAACACTTTCACGCGTTACTCTGATTCATCTCCTGAGTTTGACTATGGGGACTAAGAGTTAAGAACATTTAATAAATCATAGATCACCTCATTTATCTTTCCCAAGTAATTATTACATGTATGCTCAATAAGATTATTCACCAATGTGATCACATTATCATATATGTACTTGTAATAACTATCAACTTAAACCTTGAGAACTTCTATACATATCGATATCATTTATCTCATCCTCCCGTTATCATTTATTCCATCTTACATATGTATATTTTCAATCAATTCAGAATTGTAGAAGCATTGTCATCATGAAGCTCTGTTCTCAATTCCACTGACATATTCCTATACAAAATCACAACTCTCTTCATATTATTCAATTAACCATTTCAAGTCCAATTTCAACCTCTCTAGGTTATAGAAAGAAGTAGGTTTTCTTTCAACCTTGCTTGTACACTTTAATTTTTGTCATTTTTATCACATCTCTTATTTCCTCAATCACTTCTTGAAGATGTATCCACATATATATCACATTCAAGGATATTTAGTACATTATTGGTGTCATATTAAATAATGCAACCACAATCACAAATACAGCGAATCCTTATCTATCATACCCAACCATATATTATTTCTCCTTTCTAAATATCTACAATACAACATTGATATCATATTCAATGGTATAACCATAATTTCAAATACACAGAAATCTCCATCAATTATATCGGAATATAGATCATTTCTCATTTCTAGATATCCGCATGGTTCCATTTTCTAACATTCTGACTAATTTTCACTCTTCTCATTACTTCTAACAGCTCAACTCTTATGAATGCTCATGCGTATGACTCCTATGCATATGACTCAGACTGGGGATCAGTTGCTTTGCCTGCTATGACATGTCTACAAAGCATGAAACTTGACACATACTTCAAAAACGGCCCATGTAAGATACTAAATCTAGGCTTTGATACCAAAATGTAACATCCCACTCTCACAAGACACATACCTCACATCCTGAGTGATGTTAGAGAACGTACCCCATAAGGGTGGCATGCTAGCACAGTCAGTCAATAAAATCTCATTACAATTATTTTTTTTCCAACACACATATGTGAAAATCAATAATCAAATTGGGCCCATTTTATTCATATATAGAATACTTGTAGTCATAATTTCATTACGTTGCAAAATCATTCACAACATTTCCAATTTGGAAAGTTATTACAAAACAAAAATATTCGAATACACAAGTTACAATAATTATGGAAGACTCAATTTGACAAAAAATATTGAAATATAAATGCAGACGCGAGCTAATCCCGACCTCTATCTCTTACTTGAATGTTGTGTCTGTACTCCCGTTAGCCCAACGAGGTAACTCTTCTAAGCCTAAAAAATATTGCAAATTTTGGGTGAGTTTTGGAAACTCAGTGAGCAACCATCCTCGATGGCTCACTCAATCACATAACACATATAGTTAACATAGTCATATAATTTTACATTCATTTTAGACATATCTTACATTCATAAATTATTCAAACCATTATAATCATTCATATCCAGCATATGCAGTGCACATGAGACTCACTTTCATTTATTATTTTAGTTGTGACCGAGTGCTTTTTTACCTAGCCCATATCCCTTAGTGGATACTAGGCTGTATCAGATGATTTCCCATATCCTTTAATGGATAATGGGTACATTCACAACCAAGCCTGAGGCTCTTATCACAGTCTGAGCTTTAAGCTCTTTTCCGATGGTTACTCCGATAACAACTGCCTTTATGTTTCATGCATTCATGTAATGGAATGCATCAGTCACATATGATCAATCAGTCACTTTACACATTCACTTTCACATGTCATTAGACCTTAATCCGGCATTTAACATTTAAGTTAATAATACACTTATTTCTTCTCATTTACATACAAGTAGCACTTCAATACCACATTTATACATCAAGTCTCGAACCTTCATTGTCTGGCATCAACATAAGCAAATCACATTCATATCAATTATATTCACTTTGCATAATAATTATATCTATAGTCATTCAATGCAGAAATTGAAATCTGAACAAATAATGAAATGAAAACATCTAGGTCGACTCACAGTACGCTCCAGATTAGCAATTGCTTCCAAGATCTAGAAATGTCTGAATGTGAACATTTATCCTGCATATCAATATTATGCAATACACACAATACACATACCCATTAATGACTTTGCACAATTACAAGCATTCATTTATGCACATTTGTGTATATGGAATATGTACAATGCATGTTCATGACAATCCTATGTATCTTTCCATTATTCTCATTGCATTATCAGTCTTATATCCAAACTCACCTAATTAAAATTTATACTTAGGGTTTATACCTCAAATAAACACGTTGAATCTAATTTCATAATCTAGTGAATCATCTCAGATTTTTCTCCAAACACTAACTTTCGGGTATACTATTTATGATCATTTAGAAAATGAAAATGAAGTAATTTGGGAACACTTTCTGTTTGAAAAATGTTCCCCATTGTCATAAGTTTCTAATGACACCAAGATCATTTCATTTACTTTGGTATTTCAAAAGTTATGCTCCAAATATTTTCAGACTGCTCTTATTCTGGGACAGTGCCCTATACTCAAATTCCACACAAATATTGCGGGTTGCCCATGGCAAACCAATGAGTTGACCACAGAGAAATTTTCCCAAGAGGAAATCCTATAAGTTGGTCAAGAGGAACCAAATAGTTGGCCACGGCAAACTTTCACAGAAAGCAGTAAACATGACTCATTTTCCAACTTTTCCAACTTTTTTTTTAGATCCGTTTTGTATGACCATTATGACATAGAAACTTAGGTTTTCTGGCAATACCTTTGCCTAAACAATTTTTCATCTGTCTTAAGTTTCTAAAGAACCTAATTTCATACAATTTTTCCCTGTAAACTGCAAGTTATGCACAATTTACTACATGTTGTTCAGAAATGGAGACATAATCCGAAACTCAAATTCAAGACACTTTTTAAAACTCTTTGAGACAAATTTCATACTCGATGTCTTCCTGAAAATTGTAATCATTCATCGCTAGTTTAATATAAATAAAAAATCATCTCAATTGAACAACTATAGAAGAAGTTATGGCTAAAACACTAAAGCATATGCAGGGAACATTTTCCAGATTTTCAAACTTCCTACATTTACATCTAACTCATCTTATACCTAAATTATCTCTTCCATTTCTTTTCCTCATCATCTTCTACCCAATTCAACTCAATAAATCACTCATAAACAAAGTATATTTTTCATCACTCACGACACATACATAAACATTGCATAACCAAGTCATCAAATCTCAATTTACTCATCATTCTAGCATAATTTAACCATACCCATGGCATTTAAAGCATGACTTACTTGGTGTAGCTCCAAACTCTTCAAATTTTCACTCAACCATAACTCCCAATCACCCCACGTTCTTCATCTTCTAAAGTAAGTAAAGGATGCGTTTTCTTATGGCAATGAGGCAGATAACATGAAAGAAGTAGTAATTGAAAGATGAGAGCAAGGTGTTGATAGTTGTGTGAGTGAAATCGTGGGAGTGAAGAAAAGAACAAGAAAAGAGATGGAGAAGTAGAGTCACGAAAATGAGAAGAAGAAAACAAGAATGAAAGACAAAGAAATTGGTCTTTCACATTAAAAAGATCGTGGGTAAGGCATGGCTTGGCAAGTGACATCCATTTCCTATTGGTTCATAATTGGTTATTTTATTGAACTAGTCTATTCAACTCTAATTTCTACTCCAATTGTCTCTAAATTTCAATGACGTAAGTCATTAAATCCCAAAATCATTTATAAAAATTTTCACTGTCATTTGACATTTATTTCTACTGCCATTCATCGATTGTTCTGTCACATAGCATCTTTCCTAGTCCAAAATTACTCATAATTCCAAAAAATTCTCAAATTTCTCCAAAAATTCTAAATCAATAATTTTATTCCCCAAATTAATTTTCAGAACAAAATATTCACTATCCACATCATGATCACATTAAATCAATCATTAATACCCAGAAAATGTCAAATGAGTGCATGTACAAATATTTTCATGTGTGCAAAAAATCAAATTCACATATGTGTATGCTAACATTATGTATGAGCATGAAATGCATTTTTCTTAACCTCTCATTTATCTCGCATGTACCGTATTTTAGGGTTTTAACCCTTAGTATGGGAATGGGATGTTACATCCCTCATCCTTGCAAAAACCCTAGCTAACGCTTGCCCTTTGGTCTTCTTGTAGGATTCATTTTCTTGGCTACATCAGAACTTTGCACTTTAGTTGCAGTCTTGTGTCCCACAATCTCTGCCCTTTTTTAAGCTTGCCTCTGAGTTCCTTCCTGTCTTGCATACTAGGGGCACTGTCTATCCATGTACCCTTTTTCTCCACATTTAAAACAAGCTCTAGCCCGCCTACAACACTCCCCCTTATGGAATTTGCCGCAATGGTCGCATTTAGGAATGAATGGCCTATCCCCTCTGCCTTTTACTACCTCCAACCATAGAGGCTTGATGAGAGATAGTTCTCATCTATTTGTACCTACTTGTGTCACTGCTCCTATCCTCAGACTGTACGGAGAAAGTCCTGGCACTCCTCTCGGACATAGGAGCACTAACTCCTTTCTTGAACTATTCTCTACCTTTTCTCTTTCTGTTCACATTGCTCTTTATATTCTCTACATTCTCAACCCTTAATGCCACTTCAACCAGCTGTTGAAAATCACAGAAATTTTACGCCACCACTTTTTCCTTGATGGCTAAGTGCAATCCTACTTCAAATTGAAGACACTTAGCCACCTCACTCATCATCATCTCAGTTGCATATCGGGACAGTTGTGTAAATCTGTGCTCATATTCGCTCACTATCGTCTCCCTCTGGATAAGACTCATAAATTCCCTTCGCTTCTGCTAGATGTATACCTCAGACAAATATTTCTTCTTATATACAGCTATGAAGTCCTTCCACGTCAACACTGGTGATTTTTTCTGACTCCCCGGTACACTTTTCCACTAATGCAGGGCATTTCCCTGAAGTAAGCTTGCAGCATATTCTACCTTTTCATCATCCTCACAATCCATTTGCTCCAATATCCTTTCTATCTTCCTCGACCATGTTTCAACTTCTTCTGGATCAGTCGTCCCATAAAAATCCACTATCCCATACTTCCTAAGCTTATCAAACTGCTTTCCTTTCTTAGCTGGGGCTGAAGCAGAGTTTGCGGCATCTGGCACAAAACCTAGACAAAAGCCTTAGCAAAAGCCTGAAATAGTCTAGGATCAAGGGAGTAGGCACTTGCTCTTGTGGAAGTGGTGAATCATGCGTTTGTGATCGAAGGGGCCCACTACCATGCCCTACAGAAGCCTCAACATTTCTTGAGGCTCTAAACTCATCAATACTCTCCTCTCTTGGTAGAGATTCAGGTGCAACAGATCCTTGCAAAACTCCTCATGTTTTCTACGAGGTGACATCTTACTCCTTTAATTTAAACACTAACAATTAGCTTACGTTTCATTTTAATCTTATTTCCTATATTTATGCATGATATACACGTCACTTAATGCAATCAATCAATTCAACAACGTAAAAAATTAATCACACATCATAATAATTTGTGCCACTACATATTCTAAGCCTAAGAATCCTTTAAACGCCTAAGCTCTGACACAAAAGATATTGGGCCCGAGTCTTGTTACTTATCCTAAGGCGACAATTTGAGACAGTCGGGTAACAATCACGTAAGAGGGAAATGAAAGCTTCAATTTGTAAGAAAAATTTCAATGTCAGCATCGGTGGGTTCGCTGCGACAAAACTAGAGAATATTTCTAAGGACCTCTCAGGAAAAGTTCGTCGTGGCCAACATCTGGCTTCGTGTAGCGAAGTTCCAAAGTCGAGCAAACACACCCTTCAAAAATACGCTGTGACAAAAATCTGACTTCTTTGTGGCGAAGTTCCGAGATCGAGCAAAAAGCACCTTTCGGGAAAGGTTATCCGCGACCGAGTCTAGCTTCGTCATGACGAAACCTTCGAATCTACAACCCTGGCCTAACAATCCAACACTAATTTGTAATTAACAACTCAACCAAAAGATAAGCATGCACATATACAAAGAATTTTCTTCAATTTTTAATCTCATTACAAAAACAAAATGGAGTTTAAACATAGCTTTAGTTACATATCAACAACCACATCAATAACTTAATACGAAATACAAATGGATGCTCATGTTTGATATGCTTATAAACCTACCCAAAAATAGTCATCGAACTAACTTAGTTACTAGATGTAGCTATTGGAGTTTGCCAATGTCTTGCAAGGATTAACAACCTTCTTGTTCAGCACCTGAGGAGTGAAAAATAATGGATTGAGCTATAAAGCTTAATGGCTAATATATTTATATCCATTGGTGTATATATATATATACACTTCTATATCTCATTTTAATGTATCAATTGAATCACTAACAGTTCTATCTCAAAGACTCGTAGTTAAACAAAATGATATCATATAAGACATATCATGAATAATTAACCATGAAAACATAACTTTCAATTATGTATCATGCTTAACCAATCAAATGAAATGCCCAAACAAATGGCTTGAGAGTCCCATGGTTCGAAATGCAGAAACCAAAGTTTACACCATGAACAAAATGAGTCCGTTTTGTAGGAGCTCATATGCCACAAGCAGGGAGCCGGGATAAAGCTTAAAGTCAACGTGCATGTGACAAACGAAATGATCTCTCTCTTGCCCAAATACAAGCAATTTACATGCTCAATTAATTCCATCACATATTAATATTTTCATGCTCCTTATGCTATTTTCTCTTGTGATTATACTAAATGTTATAACATTTTCCAAGCATAACAAGATAACAAATCAAAGTGCATTTTTCTTCAACAAATACCACATTCAAGCAATCAAACATACACACATAGGTAATTTTTTTTTCCGATTTCCACAATAACTATAAATATATTAGCCACCTGATTTGATTGGAAATCCAAACTCAAGTTTTCCTTCCGTCTTGCTCTTGCATGGGATTTTTTTGGTTCCCTTTAAACAAACCAATTTTCATTCAAACCAATGTTCAAATAGAAAACCCATAAAACTTCAATAATCAAAATAATTAATTTGAGCTTAGATTCAACCTACTCATAGTTTATCCAAGCTAGGAAAACTAAAACCTAGTTTAGAAATCCATGAAAATCAAAATGGGTTTATCTTCTTTCTCCCTTTATTTCCAACACAAACTCATTTCTCTAATCCCTTTTTTACCCAAGCAAGAAGAAAAGATGATGGAGATTACCTAAAGCAAGTTAATTTCTTTTCTCTCTTCTTCTTTCTCCTTCTCCACGATTTTCTTCTTCTTTCTTAGTTTCTCCACGTTTTCTTCTTCTTCTTTATTTCTTCCCCACGTTTTTCTCTCTTCCTTCTCATTGCAAGACTACTTTTGTCTTATCTTTCCAATTTTGTCGTTCTCCATCCAATGTAATGCCTATTATGCCCTCGCTTAATTCTAACACTTCTATTCCGTAATTCTAGTTCCTACTTATGCTTGCTAAATCATGGACTAAATTCTAAAAATAAATAGCTAACTAACTAACTAACTAAATAAATAATTAATTAAAAAAATTTGGGGCCCAACAATTCTCCTCCCCTTAAAGAATTTCATCCTCGAAATTCATACCTGAGTCTACAATAAGGTGTGGATACTTCTCCCTCATGGCTTCCAAAGGCTCCCACATTTCCTCCTCTCTTGCATGGTTCTTCCATAAGACTTTAACTAGGTTCCGAGTCTTGTTTCTCAAGACCTTTTCCTTTGAATCTAGAATCTGTACTGGTTGTTCTTCATAAGTCAAATCTTCTCTTAATTGAACCTCTGAAGTTGGACTATGTCTGAAGGATCTGATTGGCATTTTCTCAACATTGATACATGGAAGACATTGTGAATTTTAGATAATTCTGATGGAAAAGCTAACTTGTAGGCTAGAGGCCCAATCTTATCAATAATCTCATAAGGGCTTAGTATCTTAGAATAACCTTGCCTTTTTTTACCAAATCTTAAAACTCCTTTCCATGGCGAGGCTCTAAGAAACACCTTGTCTCCAATTTCATATTCCATCTCCCTTCTATGCACATCTGTATAGGTCTTCATCCTGTCTTGAGCTGCTTTAAGTCTCTGCTTCACTAATTTAATTTTATCAACCGTAGCTTGTACCAACTTAGGCCCTAAAAGTCTCCTTTCACCTTTCTCATCCCAACAAATAGGAGTTCTACATATCCTACCATATAAAGCTTCATAAGGTGCCATTTGAATTCTTGAGTGGTAGGAATTATTGTAAGCAAACTCAGTTAAAGGTAAATGATCATCCTGTGAGCCTTTGAAGTCCATAACACAAGCTCTTAACATGGCCTCTAATGTTCTTATCGTCCTCTCTAATTGACCATCTGTCTATGGATGAAAGGCTGTACTAAAATGTAATTTAGTTTCGAAAGCTTCTTGCAAACTTTCCCAAAATCTCGAGGAAAATCTAGGATCTCTATCAGAGACTATGGAACTTGGAATCCCATGAAGTCTGATTATTTCACCTATGTATTTCATGGCCAAGGCATTCAGAGAATCTATCTGTTTGATAGGCAAGAAATGTGCTGACTTGGTTAGCCTATCCACAATCAACCATACTGCGTCATGCTTTCTATTGGTCCTTGGTAATCCCATTAAGAAATCCATTAAAATCTTTTCCCATTTCCATTCCAGAATAGTCAAAGGCTTAAGCTTACCGGCTGGTGCTTGATGTTTTGCTTTAACTTGTTGACACATAAAGCATTTTCCAGCATACTATGCAATATCTTTCTTCATTCCTCTCCACCAAAAATGTTCTTTTAAATCTTTATACATTTTGGTACTTCTCGGATGCATTTCATATGAAGCATTATGTGTCTCATCAAGAATTTCATCCTTCATCTCTTGCACATCTAGAATACATAATCTATTGCCTACCACTATCAATCCAGCCTCTCTCACTTCTATTTCTGAAGGCTTACCATTTTTTATTTCTTCTCTGAGCTTGCACAAGTACTCATCTTATTCCTGCAATTCCTTAATTGTCTCATTTAATACTGGCCTTACTCTAAAGTTAGCCAATATACCACCAGATTCAAATTGACTCAATATCACCTTCAATTTGGCCAATTCCTTCAACAAGCGAAGATATACCGTCTTCACATATGCCATTGTAGATTTCCTACTTAATGCATCTGCTATTACATTGGCTTTCCCCGGGTGGTAGTCTATTATAAAGTCATAGTCCTTCAATATTTCTAAACATCTCCTTTACCTTAAATTAAACTCTTTTTGTCTCATCAAATATTTCTGACTCTTATGGTCTGTAAATACCTTGGTGGTGACTCCATATAAATAATGTCTTCATATTTTCAATGTGAAGACTATAACAGCTAATGCCAAATCATGGGTAGGATAATTCATCTCATAGGAATTTAATTGCCTGGAAGCGTAGGCAATTACTTTATCTCTTTGCATCAACTCACACCCTAATCTATGTATCCATCATTGTCGGAAGGTAAAGTCAGAATTGGTGCAGTTGTAAGCTTCTTCTTCAATTCCTTAAAGCTTCGCTGACATTCTTCTGTCTACACAAACTTCTGACTCTTCCTTGTTAGTGTGGTGAGTGGAGCTGCTATCATCGAAAAGCCTTCTACAAATCATCTATAATAAGCAGCTAATCCTAAGAAACTCCTTACTTTGGCTACATTCTTGGGTGCTTCCCATTTAAGTACAACTTCTACTTTCCTTGGATCTACATGTACCCTTTTTTTTAAAATTACATGCCCAAGAAACACCACTTCCTTAGGCCAAAATTCACATTTATCGGGTTTGGCATCGAACTCTGTCGTCCTCAATGTCTCCAAGACTATTCTTAAATGCTCTTCATTCTCCTTATCACTATTGGAATAAATGAATATATCATCAATAAAGACTATGATAAATTTGGAGTGAATCACACGTTAATACAACACTTAGAAAACGATATTTAAAAGCACAAGAAGGGGGGGTTGAATTGTGTATCCC
>JAOSBN010074208.1:0-12923 GCA_027563595.1 Erythroxylum suave | reverse complement strand
GTAATAACTTTCCAAAATGGAAAGGGTTGTAAATGAAATTGATTTTTAGTGCAATTATTATTTAGGTGATTGAAAAAATTTATGATCAAAACGGGCCCGAATTGGTTATTGATTTTCTGTAAACGTGTGCATTGTTTAAAAAAAATTATACTGAGATTTGACTGATTGAGTGCTCTAGCATGCCACCCTCCTAGGGCTCAGTTTTGGATGTCACAAGATGTCAGGTACGAGTCACAAGATGGTGGGATACTACATCAAGACTCTTAAATCTACCACTGTGGTACTCCAATTGGTTGATAGGTCTATTAGGTATCTTGAGGGCATTATAAAAGACATTTTGGTCTAGGTCTAGGAATTGGTTTTTCCTGTTGATTTTTATGTGCTTGACATGTCTTCTGAACTTTTTCATGACACCACACTGATTCTTGGAAGACCTTTCTTAAGGACTACTAACACTATGATTAACATGAAAGAAGGTACCATCATAATGGAAGTAAGTGATCAAAAAGTTTATTTTAATATGTATAAAGCAACGAAACACCCTTATAAAGATTACTCAATTTTAGGTGTTAACATGATTGATATTGTTGTTGATGATGCTTGCTCTGAATGTGAACTATAAGATGATTCCTTTGGCTTTGAACTGTATTCACTTGACTCTATTGATGGGGAAGACACCATTTCTTCCTTTTCATATCTTTATTCTTTTCCATCCACTTGCTCATATAGAGGTGACATAACATACCTTCACTGTACAATCGATAATTATAACGCAACGGTATTATCTACTGACTCACATATGCGTCCTATTCCTTTTATTGTCAGTGATGAACCCCTTGGGGAAAGGTTTTTTGCTAATGTTTTAGGTGATTCGGGCATCGTGAAGGCTGACACGAATGTGGTAATTGATGGAGTCATTTGACCGCAACAAAAATGTCTCACTGATGATAACAAAGATGGCCCACTTTCATCCATTCCACCTGCTTATTTGACAAGAATACATCTTGACTCTAAGGAATATTCTCAATTCCTTAGATCTCCTAACTTATCTACTTTTCATTCTTTTAATACTTTGAGATATTTGGATGAGTTATTGTCTAGTGATGATTCAGGTATGTAGAAAGATTCATCCAAAGTTATTGCTGCTATAGATCAATCTGAAGTTGGTTCAATGCTTGGAATAGATGTAGATTGTAAAGTTGATCGCATGGAGTCTAAATTTTCACTAGTTGGAGGAAAGGGGAGAAATATGATCTCTCTTGAAGTTCATGAATTGATCCCTTTTGATGTGCAACCTCCAAAGATTGAATTAAAACCCCTACCCCCTACTTTAAAGTATGTTTTCCTAGAGTTTAATGAGTGATTACCTATCATATTTGCCAACTCTTTGTCCAATAGTGAGGAAGAGAGACTACCTGGGTTTAGTCCTATGCTCTCTCAACACAGCAATTAGTCTCTCTTCCTATTTGAACACATAGGATCCTATTGAGTGAGGGTTGCAAACCTGTGAGACAGCCCTAAAGGAGACTAAACCCACTTATTTTGGATGTGGTTAATAAAGAAATCACCAAACTTTTGAGTGCTAGGATCATCTATGCCATATCTGATAACGAGTGGGCTTAGTCTAATCTATGTAGTGCTTAAAAAGAGTGGGGTCACTAAGGTTAGAAAAGATAGGGATGACCTTATTCCTACAAGAGTGCAAAATTCCTAGCGCGTGTGCATAGACTATAGAAGGTTAAATGATGCCACACGAAAAGATCATTTCCCTTTTCCTTTTATTGATCAGATGCTTGAGAGACTTGTAGGCAAATCTCATTATTGTTTTCAGGACGGTTTTTCTAGATACTTTCAAGTACCTATTAGACCAGAGGACCAAGATAAAACCACTTTTACATTTCCTTTTGGTACCTTCACTTATCGATGGATGCCTTTTGGATTATGTAATGATCTAGGAACTTTCTAGCATTGTATGATGGCTTTTTACTGTAAATTTTTAAAGGAATGCATGGAAATCTTTTGACAATTGCCTTACTAGTCTTGAAAATTTTTTGAAATAATGCATTAAGAAGAATTTGATTTTAAACTTTGGAAAATGTCATTTCATAGACAATGAGGGCATAGCGCTAGGTCATTTGATTTATAGCAAGGAAATTGAAGTTGATAAAGCTAAGATTGAGGTAATATTCATTGCCTTATCCTATCTGTGTTAAAGATATAAGATTATTTTTGGGTCATGCAGGATTCTATAGGCGTTTTATAAAAGATTTTACCAAGATTGCATTACCTTTTTTAAAACTTTACAAAAAGATGTAAATTTTGACTTTGGTGATTCGTGTAGAGATGCTTTTGATGAGTTAAAGTCTCAACTCATTTCTCCCCCTATTCTGGTTACCCCTGATTGGAACTTACCTTTTGAGCTTTCATGTGATGCTTCTAATTGTGTTGTAAGAGCTATGTTAGGCCCAAAGGAGGAGAAAATCTTAGGAGTAATTGCATATGCCTCAAAAACATTGGATGCAACTCAAATGAACTACACAACAACAGAGAAAGAGCTATTTGTAGTAGTTTTTGCCTTAGAAAGTTTAGGCCTTATCTGTTAAATTCTCGTGTGACTGTTTTTATTGACCATGCAGCTGTCCGCTATCTTCTTAAGAAACCACAATCTAAGCCAAGATTGATAAGATGGGCATTACTTCTTCAAGAATTTAGCATTAAGATAAACGATCGAGCCAGGATAGCAAACCATGTAGCTGGTCACTTGAGTAAGCTACCTGAGGATACAAGGGGAGTAGACTTTTCGGAGGTCACTTATAATTCTTTTCCTGATGCAACTTTATGTGCTTTATTTTTAAAAGAGCCTTGGTATGGACATATAGTTTACTACCTCATGATTGGACTTCCCTCTCCTCTTATGTTTAAGACGTAGGCACAAAAGCTCAGGAGTGAAGCAAAGCATTACATTTGGGAGGCTCCTCATCTATGGCGAATATACAGTGACCAAGTCATAAGAAAGTGCGTGCTTAGTGAAGAATTTGATGTCATTATTTCAGCTTGCCATTCCATGGTTTGTGGAGGGCATTTCAGTGCAAGGAGAACATCTAGGAAAATTCTAGACTCTGGTTTTTACTGACCAATCCTTTTTAAAGATTCTTTTACATTTTGTTAGTTTTATGACAAATGTCAACGATTTGGAAGGTTAGGTAAGAGGCATGAAATGCCTCAGCAGCCTTTATTGTTTTGCAAAATCTTTGATGTTTGGGGGATTAACCTCATGGGTCCTTTCCCTTCGTCTTTGGGTTTTGTATATATCCTTTTAGCCATAGATTATGTGTCCAAATGGATAGAGGTTGTGCCTACTAGACAAGATGATGCCCAAATAGTGTCTAAATTTCTTAAGCCTAATATTTTCTGTAGGTTTAGGATTCCAAGGGTTGTGGTGAGTGATAGGGGTACACACTTCTGTAATAGGGTACTTGATAACCTGTTCTCAAAATTTGGTGTTACTCTAAAAGTTTGTACTGCATATTACCCCCAAACCAATGGTCAGGCCAAAATTTCTAATAGAGAGGAGAAGCATATCTTGGAGACGATAGTAAAGCCATCCAAGAAAGATAGGAGTTTGCACTTAGAAGAAGCACTATAAGCTTCTCGAACTACCTACAAATCACCACTTAGGATATCTCCATACCGCTTAATCTATAGCAAGGCTTGCCATTTGCTAGTGGAGTTAGAGCATAAAGCATATTGGGCAGTCAAGCAATGCAATATGGACTTAGAATCTTTTGGGATGGAGAGAAAGTTGTTGTTGCAAGAATTGGAAAAGTTGAGGCTAGCGACGTACAAGAACTCTCAATTCTATAAGGAGAAAACAAATTTTGTGCACGATAAAGGCCTCTTAAGGAAGAATTTCAAAGAGGGAGATAAAGTATTATTGTTTAAAGCTCGTTTCCCTTTTAACCAACGGAAATTTAACACTCATTAGTATAGGTTGTACATAGCCACAAAGGTGCACAACTTTGGCATGGTGGAGCTGCTACATGAAGAGACTAGAACCAAGTTTAAGGTGAATGGCCATTTGTTGAAGCTTTACCATGAGAACCAGAAACCTCCATGACTCTCAGGTTGTTTCTTTCCTTCACTTGTTTACTTACTTTTGCCCTGTTATTGCTCAATACATGCTTGGTGCATTGGTTTATTGAATAAGTGTGCGGGAGAAACTAACCCAGTAGGAAAAATAGTTTAGTTTTTAGTATAATCAGTAGTTTTCCAATTCAATAACATCCCCTTCTAGTTCTGTCTCTTGCATGCATGATATATCTTCGAGTTTGGGGAAGTTTCGTATTGGTGATTGTGTTGCATTTTCCTTTATTGAGCTTATTCTAAGTATCCAGCCTGTGTCTTGTGTTTCTTTGTCATTTTTCTCTTTTCTTTGTTGAAGTTTTATGTTTGTCTTTTTAAGTTCGAGCTACTTTCGCCATGGTTGACTCATGGCTTCACCGCGGTAAAGTCCCCTCTAGTTTCTAAGTTTCTATCGGGATATCTTTGTCACGGTGTGCATTCCACGTCACCGCAACGAAGTACTCCTATTTCTTTCCATTTTCTCTCGGGATATCTTTGTTATGTGCATTCCACATCGCCATGGCAAAGTACTTCTATTTTTTCCCTCTTTCCTCTCGAGATATCTTCGCTGTGGCAAACTCAAACTTTTTCCACTGCGAAGATAGAATCTGCGCTGACCGTCCCTCTCATTTATTCAATTTTAATTTATTAAATTACCATTACGCCCTTATTTATCCTTTACCCATTCATCTTCTCCCCACCTTTTTATCTTTTCACACCATTTTTTCCCTTAAGACCACCGACCTTCCCGTTCATTTTTCAACTATCATTTAGTGCCACTCTCCCTCTTCTTGTTTATATCTTCTTCCTCTCCTTCCCTATCATTTCCTATCACTCTCTCTGTGTAGATTACTTTTTCCTCATTTTTGTAAGTATATCCATCTTCTCTATTTCTCTCATTTTTTTCTTATTTTTTGATTGGTGTTTAGGGTTGAGTCGTTGTCCATTTCGTTCTATCTTTAATTCTAGGTTTATATTAGTTTTGATTAGGATCCATTAGACTCATTAAATAATTGTTGTTAATTTCTTAGGTTTTTAGTTTTCTTTTGCTCGTTTGTTTATTTAGTTTGTTTATCTGCATGTTCCCTCTGCAGGAAAATGACTTAAACCAAAAACCTCCCAATGAGTCTGACTCCCCTGATAATGAATATACCTTTGAGGAATTGTATGAAAAAAATTGATGCTAGACCTCTCATTAAAGAGTGACCTTTTCCCCTAAACCCCCCAAACAACCCTTTTGTCCAGCAACTTCATGCCTCCCAATTAACTGGTTGGGTCAGGAGCGTACGTTAAGTAATCACAAATTTGTTCACCATTTTTACACCTATGCTCAGTTTCACAATCACCTCGTTGTTGATTTCCATGGTATTAGGGAGCCCTATACCTTCACTATTACCAATATTCACCTCCACTATAATCTTCCCCTATATCGCCACTGCCATTACGACTAACTAATTCATAACTATCCTATGGTCGGTGTTGCTAGCACCCTCTGTCAAGAGGGTGCTGACTGGCATCGAGCACACTACGCCATGCCGAGCATTATCTTAAACACTATGAGTTGCAACCTGAGGCTTGTCCTTAGCTGCATTTTGTCTGTAGCAACATCGCTCCCACCGCCCACCTAGCTAACATCACTAAGCACCAAGCACTCTACATTTGCCTCCTACTGACCAGCCATTCAGTCAACATAGCTGATGCTATCTGCTCCACCTTCCATGACTCTATCAAGACACCCAAACTCACCAATGCCATAGCCTTCCCTCACCATGTTTCTGATGTTTTCCATACCACAACATTCCTGAGTTTAATAATGACAACTGTTTTGAACCAACCCCACTCTTTAGGTATGACCGCCTCAAACACCCTACCTTTGCACCACCACCCTTTCCCATACTTGTAATTGATGTTGGTACAGTCTTAGTAGCTGGTGCACCAGCCGAGCATGACCAGCTAGCTCAGGAAGTCCTTGAACTTGTCACCTTAGAGATCCTAGCTAGTAAGATTGAAGGACTTTTTGTTGATCTTTACCAACTCCACCTTGCTCTCTTGGGGGAGATCTAGCAATGGACGCATCGAGATGCTATGTATGATTGGGACATGCATTATTGTCGTTTCATAGATGCTTTGCTCGTTGAACACTTACAATTCCAATTACCCTCTGATGAGGATGAACCATTAAGCGACGCTGCTACATTTGGGCCGGGCACGTCTAAAGTAGGCCTATCTTGAATTGGACCATCTCGTTCAGAAATTGATCACCCGGCAAACCACTCTTAAGTCTTTTTATTTTCTGTTTTGTTGTTTTATCCTTGATTCTTTATGGTTTTAGTCTTGAGTTTGCTAGATACTTAGTTAACTTTTCTGATGTCTTTTCCATGGGTAGCTCTAGCCTATTCTGAATGTTGTGATTTATTTCATTGGATGTTGTGATATTGTCTTTCTATTGATCTACTATTTATAGTCACTATGGGATTGTGTTTTAATTCTTTCAACATTGCAGACAATATTGTGTTTAAGTGTAGGGAAGGAAAGCAAAAAGCTTCTTTATACAACATTTTTTCCACTTAAGTGCCTTTGACTAGGTCAGTTGTCTGTTATCTTTTAAGTTTTGAAATTGGTTCTTGAGTTGAATTTGCAATTGCATGCATTTTTCTATCTTCTCCACGTTTCTACCACTGTTTACCGCAGCAAAAGTTTTATTGGGCAAACTTTGTCATGACCTACTTATTATTTTGCTACGACAAACTTCCAATTTCGCCACAGTCAACACTTAAACAATTCTCCCAAATTAGATTCTGAATACTTTTGTGTTTCGAAAGTTTTGAAAATTTCAAAGTTTTACATTTGCTTTTGGAAAACTATCCATGCTTTTAAATGATACTTGATTTTGGTTAATTCCATTTTCAATGTTTTCAACAAGAAGTAAGTGAGGGTACACTAAGGAAGTGGCGTTATGCGTTTTTAATCATTGAGATTGCTTAATTGAGATACTAATCTTGTTGGAAGGATATTTGAGCCTGAATTCTTTCATTTGTGTGTATTTGCTTAAATTCATACCTCTCTAGAACTTGTTTTAATTCTTAATCAAGGCTTGATGAACTAAATTTTGTGAAAATGATAAAGTCATTCATTTCAAAACCTTTCTCACCCAAACATAAACCCCAAACACTTAACCATTGCTAACCCCTTAAGCCATCTTTTTGAGTGCAAGCACTTTTTTATAAATTGATGTAAATATTTTTGTCTCCATTTTCTAAGTTTAAGTGATCTTTTTGGAGAGTAGGATTCATAGGTTAGTTTGAAAAAAAAGGACAAAAGTTGTAGTGTCACTACCATAGTTTTGTAAAGAGCAAATGGAGAGAACTTTGGTACTTCAAATACACCTAGATTAAGTTTCCTAAGTAGTTCCTTCAAGCATTTGAGGAATCTAGTTTGATTCTAAATTAGGACATTTTTCCGAACAACTATTTTGAAGTATAGCAATCAATTGTATTGAGAAAAAAAAGCAAAGCAAAAGAAATGCTGCTATGTTAGAATTCTAAATCTTTTCTTTAGAATAGCCGACGCTCGTTTCATGAGGATGATAATTGTGATGTATGTCACTCATCTTGTTTCTTTTATTCCATCCATTTCACTTGACCTTCATTAATCATTACAACCCTAAAAGTCCTCTTGATTTGCGAAATTATGGTTCTTATAGTGGAGAGGTAGAACTATCACAAGCTTATGGTAGAGAATGAACTAAGTAGATTTTAGAGTGAAATTATCTCAAGACAAGTGAGTTGAGAGTTAAACAGTTTCCCTTAAGATAAATCTCTTGGATCAAATACTTATAGTGTTAATCTTCTTGGTGCTCCTTTAGTCTACTTTAGTTGATTTCTAAGAAAATGGTTTTACTAATTTTCTGCTCTTATTTTTAAGTATGGTCGATATTTTCTTTCGTACTTGTATTCCTTTGACTTTTATAAGTTTTGTCTAGGAGTATGAAGGTCTAAGCATGGGGGAATTTGATTGAAACCAAGTCTTCTATATTTTTTAGTGATATTTTCATGATTTTTGTTATACTTTTCGACTCTTTTTTTGGATATTGTACTTAATTTAGCTCAAGAGTGCTTGTTTTGAATTAATATAGTTTGAGGGTAAAATTGTCATAATTAGTTAGTAGTTGCACTCACTTGGTTTCTAGGACAATTGATATTGTAAACTATTGCTTTCCATTGCAGGACACTTAAGAAGTGGAGCCAAGAGTGAGGACTAAGAAATTGTTGAGTCATAAGATCAAGAAAGAAGGCCTCTCGAGATAGGTTAGCCGCTGCAAACTCATTACTTTGCTGCAGCGAAACCTTCGAATCAGCAGCTCAGACCTCTTGGGCAAAGGTAGCTACGACGAACTCATTACTTTGCCACAACGAAAACTTCAAAGTGGCAACCTTAAACTCGAACAAATTTTGGAAATTTCACTTACCCATGCATGTGAACCAACCCAAGTACTGATTAAAAAGACCCTATTTTGGGATAAGATAGAGGGAGGTGACAAGAGGCATCATTATC
Organism: Erythroxylum suave; assembly: GCA_027563595.1. NCBI lineage: Eukaryota > Viridiplantae > Streptophyta > Magnoliopsida > Malpighiales > Erythroxylaceae > Erythroxylum > Erythroxylum suave. Next base: position 4,247 of record JAOSBN010074208.1, on the reverse strand, counting down.
CAAATTTTTCAATTTATTTTCGTCTAACTCTAATTTCTTCCATTTTTCCACTTCCAAATCTCCACCATGGGTAACTCAGATTCATTCCTAGTTGTGAAGCTTCTAAGTGCAATGCTTGGATAGGCACTTCTTTCCCTCTTGAATGAGTAGAAATGGCTGGAGTTCAATGAGATTAAAAGGGGAGTAGTTTAATCCATGGTTCAACTCTGAATTTATAACGTCCTGGGTCTAGGATTTATGATTTGTAGTAGAGGTACTTGATTATAGTTTTAATCAAATGTTGGATATTTATTATATGTAGGTTGGGTTTATGTAGAACTTTGAGCTTAAATATATGAAGTTTCATATATGTCTATTTGTAATCTTCTTGATTCTCTCTTATCTTGCATGGTTATGTTTGATGTTGACTTGATTTTGGATTTCATTTGACCTATTGCATTAGCTGATCCTACTACACAGACTAAGAGCACTTAATGGGATCTTAAGAAACGGAGCCCATTGATTAAGATCCTGGACTTGAAGAGTACTTTAAGGTTTACCATTTTGAAGTTTAGTGATTTCTACTCTCGTTTAAATCAATTTCGAACTATGATAGCCAAAGTTGACTTTCAAGGGGGCTCTATCACTATTTAATCTCTTGTGTTTTTCATCTTTTCGTTCCCTATTTCCCTAAAATCGAAAAATATTCATTTTACATTCAAATTAGTTCAATTAATGAGTTCAAAAGTCAAAACCCCTCGTTTCTCTAATTCATTTGCATAGCATGGCATGTAGGTTAACTTAGGTCTAATCATTTTAGGTTCTGATTAAGTGAATGACTCGGGGTTGTGCCCTATAGTACAATTTTTGGATTATTTTGATTCATCCTCCAAGGGCTTAATGAACAAGGTAAGAATCAACTGCGCTACTATGAGTCATCTCAGAATTTTAACTACGGGAACTATGACTAAAGATAATTCAATATTTCACAGATTTCCTCCTATACCATATCCAAATATATAATACATAGGTTCTCAATAACATTATTCACCAAGGTAATCACATTATCGGATATGCACTCATAATGACTAGTCAAGTTAACCTTGACGACTTCTACATATATTGCTATCATTAATCTCATCTTGCAACTATCATTTATTTCATTTTATATACGTATGTTCTTAATCAATTCAGAAATATAAGACACTTAACTATCATGAAATTCTAATCTCAATCCAATGATATAATCGTATACTAAATCATAACTCTTATTACATTAATCTCACAACTAATCCAAGTCCAACCTCTTAAGGTCGTAGTAAATTTTGTTTTCTTTTAACTTTTCTTATACACTTTTAATCTTGTCATTCCTACCTGTGTCTCTATTTCTTTTTCAGTCAATTCATTAAATACATTCACATCCACATCAATTTAATGTATGCATCCAAAACACAATACCGATATCATATCTTCTATTATAACCACAATATAACTACACTGAGTTTGTATCTAACATATCGAATCATATAGTATCCCTTATTTCTAGATATCCATAAACTTTCATTTTCTTTCACTCTGACATATCATCGTTCTTCTCATAGTTTCTCACAGTTTAGATCCTTAATGAATGTTAATGCTTGTGACTTATGTAAAAGTGACTCATACTAGTGATCAGTTGCCACTGCATACTATGACGCGTTTGTGATGCATGTACCTTGACATATATTTTGAAAAATGTCCATGTAAGATACTGAGACTAGGCTCTAAAATCAACTTGTAACACCCACTCTCATAGAGTATCTACCCAAATGTACCGAAGAAGTTCAAGGACATAATCTATAAGGATGGCATGCTAAGACGATCAGAACTACTTATTACAAATTTTTTCAAGCATCACATACATTTTAAACAAGCCAGTAGTCATTTTAGCCCATTTTGTTTGTAAACACATCTTAAACTAATCAATATTCAATTTAGACTATTTCATTTACAAAACATATCCTGTCATATTTTTCATTACATTACAAAATTCACATATACATTGTACAATAGTCGCAGAATACAAATTTTAATACAAAAATGAATGATGACATATGCAAGTACAAATTGATCCTGACCCCTAGCTCATGTTTGATTTCAGTGGCTATATTCCAATTATTGTACCTAGATATCTCCTTTAAACTTGAAAAGCCACGTAGCAATTTTGATGAGTTTTGCAAACTCAGTAAGTGAATGGGTATTGATGTAACATCCCGTCCCCATATTAAGGGTTAGATCCCAGATTTCAATAATGGAGAGAATAGCAATGTGAGAGTTAGAAAATTTGCATTTCATGTCCAACAACATGTCTGCATACATGCTTGTGAATTTGAATCTTTGCACATGCAAAAATAATTGTACATGCTGGGTATGATTGTTTTTAAATGTGATTTTTTATTAGAAATGAGAAGTAGAGGGAGTAGAAAGAGTGATCTTGGTATGAGTTGTGATATGGAATGATTTGGAAACAAAAGTGGTGGTCGATCTGGAAAATGTGCATTGAGTGTGCTTCGATTTGTTAGCCATAACCTTTTCTCTAGTTATCTAAATGAGACAATTCTTTGTTTGGATTAAACTACAGACATATGGCTACATTTCTTATGAAGATATCAAATTTAAATTTTGTTTTTAAGAATCTCAAAATTTGTCATCAAATTGAGAACTGGGTTCAGTACATTGGATGAATGAAAAATTCATGTTATGTATTCGAGGAAAAATCTAAATTAATCTGGGCTGATTTGTTCAAATGTGCCTTCTAGAAAGTTGTAGATCTTTCTTTTATATTTTCAACAATATATAGCATGAAATTTTTGGACATCTAACCTGAAAGTTATGGTCCTTATAAAGGAAGATGTATCTTCTGTCTTTTTGCTTCTTCTATGTTTTGCTTCTTCTATGTTTTTGCTTCTTCTGTGATAATGTCACATGGTCTGTGTTGACATCATATCTTCTGTGTCTTACTTCTTCTATGTTTTTGCTTCTTCTATGATGATGTCACATGGTCTGTGATGACATCATATCTTTTGTGATTTGCTTCTTCTATGCTGACGTCATCTTCTTCTATGTTTTGCTTCTTCTACCTTTTTGCTTCTTCTGTGATGGCGTCATCTTCTTCTATGTTTTGCTTCTTCTGCTTTTTCGCCTGACCTATATTCTGTTCCACTTTCGACCCTTCAGACGATAAAATCTATCTTTGTGATCTTCATGAAAGTTGTAGATCTTGAAGTCATCTTTCGAACCATATAAAGAACGCCTTAATCCAAAATATATAGGGAAAGTTATAGTAATTTTCCCTATTCTTCTATCTTTTTCCATTTGTCTGCTTTTTCATTTAGCGTCGCCTGTACCTATCTTCTGTTCCATTTTTGACCCTTTAGAAGATAGAATCTATCTTTGAGATCTATATAAAATTTTAAATCTTGAAGTCCTCTTTGAAATCATCCTAAGATGATCTTAATCTAACATCTCTAGTGAAAGTTATGACATTTGTCCCGAGAAAAGTTCAATATGATTGAGGACCAAATCTTGTCTGATTCTTTCGGCCATAATTTTGTTATCTGGACTCCAAATGAAGTGATTCTTGAACCTTTAGATTTTCTAACACTTTTCTTTTTACGTCTCTATGAAAGATTATAGCTACTAGTGCTGTTTTGAAAAAAAAAGGATTGAATCAAAGTAAGGGTATTAGTAGGAAGAGTGGGAATTGGATATTCCACTGAACATGCTTCAATATTTTGATGATTTCTAGACCGGTAGAGCTCCAAATGAGATGATTTCTGATTTTTGGTAAACTAGAGACTGGACCTATAAATGGTGTGAGGAAATTGGAATCCAATTCAGTTTCTAAGATATTTAAATTTCGGATAGAAGTTGTGCATAGTATACTGATTTGGACAAGAGCAGTCCTAAAATGTTTAAAGTATATCTTTCGAATCACTGAACCAAATTGAATGATTTTGGTGATTAGAAACTTAAGAAAATGGGGACATTTTTTGGAAGAAAGTGTTATGTTAGAATGTTCAAGGGTACTATTAGCAAGAAACTTAATTATAAAAAACATAAGGCATAAATGGAAGGGCAAATAGGAAAATTCTCAATCATTAAAGGAATAACTGGAAGAAGAAGTGATGTCTTGCTTATAAATGAAGAAGAAAAAAACGTGAATGGAAGGATAAGCAGTAGAGAATAACGAAAATGAGAGAGAAAGAGAAAGAGAGTTTGATGGTTTG
>JAOSBN010074188.1:0-12924 GCA_027563595.1 Erythroxylum suave | reverse complement strand
CATTTGGTCCATAAAGGGCAAAGGAAAATGGTCCTTCTTTGTTGCTAAGTTCAGCTTCCTATAATCAATACACATTCTCTAACCACTTTGCACACATGTGGGCACCAACTCATTCTCAGCATTCTTAACCACAGTAATGCTCGTCTTTTTAGGAACCACATGGATAGGAAACACCAACTTGCTATCAAAAATAAGGTATATGACACCTACAGTCAAAAGCTTCAAAATTTCGGCCTTCACCACCTCCATCATGGGCGAATTTATCCGTCTCTGTATCTCCCTTGAAGGCTTAGAATTATCCTCTAAAAGTATGCGATGTATACATATAAAAGGACTAATCCCCTTAATGTCAGCTAAAATCCATCCAATGGTAGTCTTGTGGTCCTTTAAGACTCGTAACAGTCTCTCCTCCTATGCATCTGTTAGATTCTTTGCAATAATCACTGGAAGAGTATCATTAGATCCAAGAAAAGCATACTTCAAATGATCGGGAAAAGGTTTCAATTCCAACTCAGGAGCATGCAACACATAAGGTAAGATTTTCTTGTAGGAAAGAGGTAAATCAAACAACACATCTAGTTTTGGCACCCTATAAATAGACTGCAATGCCATAATAGCATCAATTACATGAGGTTCAAAAATCATGGAACCATTGGCATTAGCATCATAAGATGAAAAGAAAGAACACATGAGAGTTAAATTCATGCCATCATCTCGACCAAAAGCACAAAAATCATCCACCAACATATCAGTGATATCCAAATTATGTAATTCATATATATTATCATTATATTTCATTGCCTCATTAAAATTAAACAAGACACGCTCATCGTCAATTCTCATAGATAAAGTGCAATTATCACAATTAATCACAGTCTTGGCAGTCCTAAAAAATGGTCTCCCTAACAAGAGAGGTGAATGCGTATGAGGGTGATCATCACAGGTCTCAATAATATAGAAATCACAAGGGAAAACCAAACTACCAACTTTTACTAACACATCCTCCAATAAACCCAATGGATATACAAAAAACCTATCAACAAGTTGAATGATAACATCGACAAGTTGAATGATAACAGGGGTGCTTTTCAAAGAACCAACACTAAGAGAATCAAAAATGGATTTCGACATCACACTAACTGAAGTTCCCAAGTCTCACATAGCCTTATCAAATCACATATTTCCAATTACACATGGTAAAGAAAACGCACCTGGGTCTCCTTGCTTAAATAGGTAATTTTTTTTAGAGAATAGTACTTACATTCTCTCCTAAGCCAACTATGTCGCTATTTCTGACCTTGTTGGCTCTTTTGGTAGTGCACATCTCCTTAAAAAATTTTGCATTCTTGGGCACATGTCTTATTGCCTCCAGCAAAGGTATGTTAATTTCCACCTTTTTAAACAAGTCCAAGATCTCTTTCTCCTTATCCTCCTTCTTTTGCCTGTTAGAACTTAAGGGGAAAGGTGGAGTTAGCTTAAGATTGGAATCCACAAGCTTAGGAGATACCTTAGATGAAGAATAAGGTTGTTTAGGCTGAGAAGAAGGTTCGGGTATTTTTAGCCTCCAACTTATACTCCTCATCCAAATCAATCAAAATATCTCTAGTCTCCTTACCACTCCTTAGCTTCACTACGAAAGCACTTTCCTTGCTTGGCACCCCTTAGGATAACAATTTACCTGAATTTTGAGCCCCTTTCTTACCAAGGTTTGATGCCAACTACCCCACTTGCCTTTCAAGGCTTTGGATGCTAGACCTTGTCTCTTGTTGAAAAGATTTATAGTCCTGTTGAAAAGACATGAAATTTTGCTGCATGGACAAAGTGTTAGATGCCATAGTTTTCATCATATCCATAACTTCATTCAAAGAAGGGTTAGATGAAGAAGAAGTGTTCGAAGGTGGCGGCATGCGTTTGGGAATATTCGGAAAAGTTGAAAACCAGGGGATTGGGTGTTCTCGCTTCATTTTGCATGGGTAGTTGCTAAGGATTCCCATAGTGAAGGTTTGGGTGATCTCTCCATTCGGGATTGTAAGTTTGAGAGTAGGGATCATATTTTCTCTGTGGGTTAGCATTAAAAATACCACAACTGCATTCACATGGTCATTAACATCATCTTGCATAGTAGGACAAGTATTAGCAATATGACCATGCATGGAACATATTGAACTTATAATAGCTTACATATCACCACTCATGAAAGATCGCATCATAGAAGTAAGCTCATTAACCTTGTTTTCTAATTTAGAAACACTTACCTCATTCACGCATCTATGATCAGCTTGGGTGCCAAATTGCTTAGAATTTACAGCCATATCAGAGGTCAAGTGATGAGCTGCCTCAGGTGTTTGGTTCACCAATGCCCCACCACTAACTGCATTAACAATACTCCTATCTTGGGATGTTAACTCCTCCGAAATATTGAATAAGTAACTGGTCAGAAAATTGGTGGTGGGGACATTGGTTGCAGAGCTTCTCGAACCTTTCCCAAAACTCTGACAATGTTTCACTATGAGCTTGTCTTATCCCACATATCTCCTTCCTTATGTTGGCGGCTTTTAAAGCCTGAAGTGCTTCTCTAAGAAAATTCTCTTAAGATCATTCCATGTCCTAATTGAGCCAGTTGGGATTGAGATCAACTACTCCTCAGCTGTCCCCTTTAAAGAGAAAGGAAAAGCCTTTAGCTTGACATGCTCTTCCTCCACACTTTCGGCTTCATTCCATTACAAATCTTGTGGAATTTCTTTTCTTAAGATGAGCATATGGATCTTCCCCTGTAAGACCATTAAAACAAGGAAGCAAATGGATAAAACTAGGTTTAAGCCCAAAGTTAGCATTCTCAACATTAATGCAAAGAGCGTGGTTCTCCAAATTAGGAGTGGCAAACTTCTTTAAAGTCCTTAGTTATGCAATTTCCATGTCTTCTTGATAGTGGTACGTGTGAGTGATGTTGGGGAAAGGAGATGAAGATGAATCAGACGCGTTGGGGTCCTTGTAGACACCGGACGGTGATGAATTGGTGGGTTGTGTATGTGTAAAAGATAACTCCTCCTCAAAGTTGGATTAGAAGAGTGGGTTGAAGGTTTGGCGCTACTCAAGGATGATGGGATCGTGCAACGGTGTTTGAACAAGTGTTCGGTTGGAATTGATCAAGATATCGGTATAGAACTGGTCTAACTCGGCTTATTCTTGATATGAGAGTTGCTCACTAGATGATTGGGACATACAACCTTCAAAACAAAAGGTTAAATGCACCAAATCACAAAAAGAAAGAAAAATAACACGCTAGCTATAAAAGAAAGCTAAAATTCAAGACTTTGATCCCTGGTAACGGTGCCAAAAATTTTGATAGGTTTTCGTTAGCCTACAAATTTAATTCCCTACTTAAATTGATATGTAGAAAGATGAGTAAAGGTATCGTCCCGTAGAGATCAAGACATAAGGAAGAAATCTAATTTTCAATCAAAGGTAAGTGTGTAGATGCTAGGGGAAAATAAAAATTAAATGCAAATTAGATCTAAAATGAATAAATGCAATATTTTATTCCTAAAATGCTGGATGCATGCGGCACACAAGACTTAGTATGATTAACTAATATGTGTGAATACTAGAAATATCATCTTTATGCGGCAACTAATTTAAGATGAATCAATTAAATTAATCTAAAGTTTGCATATGTATTTGACTTTAAAAAAAGAAGAAGGGAAGGACAAGTGCTATGTTATGATTTTATGCTAACTAAACCTGTCACCTAGTTAAAGATTTAGAATGCAAACTACCCTTTAGTGTAGATCAATTTCATGCATTAAAAGGATGGCAAAGAAGATGAAGTCAAGACACGTGATTTATTATGTAAAAGATGCAAAACCTTTTCATGCAAGCATCAATTCAAAACTAACATGATCAACACAAACATGCAAGCATTAAGATTAGATGTCTCTGATCAAACCTAAAATTATTCAAAGATGACTAACATACATTAAATAATTCTATGCTCAAGAACTAACCTATTAAAATTCTACATATACCTTCAAACTTTAATAGATTAACGCCACTTATTTAATCAAAGTGATGACTAACTTCTAATTCAATTAATTGGGAAACAAATCATGCAAGATAAATTGAATTCTAAACTTCAAAAATATCCAATAGAATTCGGCATTCATGCAGTCCATGAGCACAAATATTCAACCATAAAATAACAAGATTTAAGCACAAAATCTCATAAAATCAACCCATAATAATTAGCTACTAACCTCTACGATTGAAAAGAAAACTTAGTTCATGATTAAAATTAAAACAAAGTCAAAAATCTTGGTTAAAACCATGGTGCAAGTTTCGGCTATAGAGAAGAAGAAGAAGAAAAAAAAGAAAATTAGGGTTTTTACCTAAAGAAAACGAATTATTTACGCCCATAAGAAAACAAAGGAGATGTGCCTTATTCTATTCTAAGGGACCCTATTTATACTAGCTAGAGGAGGTTTGGTCTCTCCTAAAAAGCGGAATTGGAATAGGACTTGTATTCGTAAGGTCAGTTGTGGAAGCTTCCTTGCATGCGTGCATACGTTCCTGCACTTCAGACTTGGATTTGGACCTATTTCGGACTTCTTTATGGGCTAAGCTTCTCTTGGACTTCTTTTGGGCTTGCTCTACATCGAGTTGGGTCTCTTTTCAAGTCATCTACGGACTGGTTTGTCACCACAAGCCATCCAAAATTGGCTCTAAACTCTGATCATTCTCGGACTGATTATGCTGGTTGATTTCTAGACCAACTTCGACTAACCATAAAAGCCAAAATATAGAACTTGGACAGTTCAAAATTGGTCACCAAAAAGATCATTGAGTCAGCTTCAATTTGAGCCTTAGATCGTAGAAATCCAATGGTTGGATCTCAAATATGAAATTTTTTGAATCACAAGAGATCAGATTGAACATCTCCAACTTTACAGCAATCTTCAAAAATTTACTGCTCTCAAATGACGGTTCCAAAAATTCTAAAACTTCGTAGAAAACTTCATCAATGAGTCAAGATTATGCTTACCAAATCTTAGAATTTTCTGATGCACCAATCCCAAGATAAAAATTCTCAAATTTCCAAAGGTCAAATCTACTAGAAACTAAAAAACAGTGTTAATTTCAACCTATTAAGGACTTTTTGTATTTTATATGTCTAAAGCTCTAATAATTATAAAACATGATAAATAGGCCACAGATATCTATAAAACACATGCAAGATACCAAATATAAGGTACTTAAAATATATAAAAATATGATTGCATCAATCGGTCTATATAAACTTCTTATTCTAAGTCACCATTCAGAAAAGCTGCCTTTACATTCATTTGGTGAAGCTCTAAGTCATAATGAGCTATTGAAGCCATAACAATTCTTAAAGAGTCCTTTTTTGAAACTAGAGAGAAGGTCTCTTTAAAGTCAATGCCATCCTTTTAAGTATAACCTTTAGCTACAAGTCTGGCTTTGTACCTTTCAATAATACCTTTCGAGTTCCTTTTGACCTTAAAGATCCATTTACAGCCCACTTGCTTTGAGCCTTCAGGTAACTTAACTAGTTTGGCTGTGGGTTCCTCCATTCCAAAACAAAAATCAACTAGTTCCCAGACTTAACTATCATCTATAAATTTTAACTCTTCTTTCATAGCATATAGCCACTTTTCAGAATTATTACATTTCATGGCTTCTTTAACTGAGACTGGATCCTTATCAATACTCAAGTCACACTAATGCTCAAGTGAATACACTATAAAGTCATCTGGTATAGCTGGTCTTTTCTCCCTTATAGACCTTTGCAATACTATTTCTTATGGTATCACTTGATCATTTATGACTTGCACATTATTTATTGGTTTATTATTGACATTATCTTCTTGTGGGTTTGGAAAATTAACTTATTGTTATGATGTGTTGCGTGACTGTGAAACAAAAATAGGGGAAACGACTTAAAAAGAGACACTAGATGAAAGATTTTCCATCTGAATCTCTTTAGTATCCACCTTTCGTTGTTCCTTACTCCCACTGATCTGTCCATTTTCAATGAACCTACCATTATCTGTCTCAATTATTCTTGTACCATGGTTAGGATAATAAAATATGTACCATTTGGACTTTTCTGGATAACCGATGAAGTAACCACTAATGGTTCTTACATCAAGTTTCCTTTCATGAGGATTATAAATCCTTATTTCAGCTGGGCAACCCTAAACATACAGGTGTCTCAAGCTAGGTTTCCCACCTATCTACAATTCATAAAGTGTCGCAGGAATCGTTTTACTAGGAATCCTTTTAAGTAGATATGTAGTTATCTTTAATGAACACATTCATAAAAATAATGGTAAATTCATGTAACTTAACATACTCCTAATCCTAATCATAATCATAAGAATATGATTCCGATTTTCAGCCACACCATTCTGTTGTGTGTACCAGGTATTGTATACTGTACACAAATGCCCCAACTTTGAAGAAATTTTGCAAATAGACCTGGACATTATCCATTCTCATCATATTTACCATAATATTCACCATCTCTATCAGAACTCACGACTTTTACTTTTCTATTTAACTACCTTTCTACCTTATTAATGAACACCTCAAGAATGTCCACTGATTGAGACTTTTCAGCAGTAAATAGAGATAACAATAATGTGAATAGTCATCAATAAAGGTGATAAAATGCTTTTCACCGCTCTAAGATGGGACATAAAAAGGACCACATATATTAGTGTGTATTAATTTTAGTAACTTAGTACCTTTTGTAGCTAAATTCTTAGACATGTGTTTAGTTTGCTTGCCTTTAATGCAATCTACACGCACGTCCCAATTAGTAAAATCTAGTTGAGGTAAGATTTCACTTTTCACTAACCTCATCACCCTTTCTCTAAATATAGGGCCTAATATTTGATGCCACAAGTAAGCGGAGTGTTTATTATGTGCTCTACGTTTGTTACCAATATTATGTTCAGTATGAAACAAGGATTAAGAATAATTAACAACAAGTTGAAACAATATAAACCATCTATTAATGTATCAGAACCATAATAGTACTGTCGCTTATAAAAAGAAAAACACTGTTTCTAATATTGAAATTAAAAGCTATCTGATCCATCTTACTAACAGAAACTAAATTTCTAGCACATTCAAGAACATAAAGATACTTTTCAAGATCTAGACTATAACCAGTGTCTAAAATCAATCTGTTCGTTCCTATTCATTCTCTTTGTGCCTTCATTTTGTTACCCATATATAGGAACTCTTCAGTTTTGTTTATGGTTTGGATCGAAAGAAATCCTGCATAATATGTGAGACATAAGTAGTTGCACCTGAATCTAACCGCCAGATATTATTGGGCACCTCAATAAGATTTGATTCAAAACATACTAAAACATAGTACTTACCTTTCTTTTCGAACCAAGACTTTCTCTTAAGATAATCTTTCTTGAGTTGACCAACTTTCTTGTAGAAGAAATAATGCTTCCCTTTATAGATTTGGCCCTCATTAACCTTCCTTAGGCCTTGGTCCTTCCTGTTGTTCTTCTTTCCTAGCTTTCCCTTTCTACTGCTAGCTTCTATGTGTATTGTGAAGTGAACAGAGTGTTCATTTTCTTTAATCTCCCTCACATTGTCTGTATAAGGCATTGATGACTTAACATTTTCAGCTATTGTCAATTGCATAAAGTTTAAAAACTAAAACAAAATATGGAATTTAATGACACAAAAGGTGGAGATTTTAGACGTTTTTTTGTGTCTTAAAAATAATTTTAGATGCTTTATAAAGCGTAGAAAAAACAAGTGTCACAAAAACTACTTTCGGCAGTTTTCTTAGACATATAGATGCATCGAAAAAACATACATTTTTTACGCATCTAAGTGTCAAAAATCTATTTGCACATAGATGCGTCGAAAATATACATTTTCGACAGTTTTCTTAAATACATAAATGTTATTTTAGATGCTTTGTGTAAGCTTTTAGATGCTTTTCTCTGTCGATATTTTTCATTTTTAGACAGTTTTTTAGGTTGAAAAATCCACCATTTTTTAGTTTTAAAAAAAGCTTACAATTTTCTTTATGCATCTTTTTAAGATTACTCATACATTATTATAATAAATTATAATAAATTAATCACATATTTATTATTATAATAAATTATACAAATTAATCTAAGATATGTATCTGCATATTATTATAATAAATTAACACATATGTTAATCACTTATTGTAACTGTCACTTTGACTTGAAGTATCAATATATTTATTCCATTATTACCTTTAAGGTTTGATTATGTTACTTAGAAGGTCTTCTTCTGAAGAAGTTGTGACAGATGCAACATTATTAAGCGTGTGTGCTCATTAATCATATGAAAAGAGAAAAAATGAATTCAAGGATTTATTTTTTATACAGAAGAAGTGCAACTTAGTATATATTAGACATCTTATAGTATTCACGACTAAATCAAACAAAAAGATCATGAACTTTGCAGCTGCAAATCTCAACTTCATAAGAACATCCCTATTACATTCCATCGATCGTTCATGTCTGTAGTCAGAGTCCAATTATTTTCCTTAATCTAAAAATAAGACACCTGAAAGATAGAGAGAAGAAAAATAACTTATAAGACAACAAATGCAAGTTAATTATATGATTTGATGGAAAATTACAATGTCAAACTTCTGGATTAGCTAAGAGAGCAAAACAAAGCGAAACATATTTGACAAAATCATGCCATATAACTTTCCTAGAATATTACGACTGCGTATAAGTGTATCAAGCAACAACATTTACTTTTAAAAGAGAATATCAATTGATAAGCCATAGGAACCAACGATGGAAAAATGTAAATATGGAAAATCCTGTTTCTTATTATTGTTGAATAGTTAACATAGATCATATTTCGATGCACTATAACTTCTAGCCATGAAAACATATGAATCAAAAAGAATATTAAACAGCTAGGAATACATGTTTAATAAGCTACCTCTCATAAACTCAATATGCCTGAAAACTAGCTGTGTCAATGGATATCAGTATTGAATATATACAACACATATAATAGGTGACAAAATGACAACACTTGTAATTTACTAGATTTGAGTTTATGATTAACAACCTAATTGATTCATTCAGAACAACTTAGATGGTAGGAAAGAAGCATATTACACATGATTGGAGGGCAATCAAAAATAGTGACCTCCAATGTATATAGCACTCACCACATAATTATATATGGACATTTGTAATGGTCAAGAATAGCATGGCTTTTCTTAACTTATTATCAAGCAATAAGCTATCCAACAGCAAAACAAAGTAAAGAATTCAGGGGACCCATGAACAGACTAACCCCAAAAACAGTCCAAGTTTAGCAAGCTTGAATTACACATTGGAATAGATTAGGAATTATTTAAATAGACCAACAAACACATCATGTTAAACAGTTTTGGTGTGTATTCACTGTCAGTATCCTGTCAACTTCCTAAAAACTTTGCTATGTTTGCTAAAGAAATTTAGTTTACACAATGAAACATGAGAAACAATGGTACTGCTGTCGCTTACAACCAAATTAGAAAGAAACCAACTTCGGTTAATACAAAATAATATAGTAGTGGAAAGTGGGTATCGTTCCCACGAGGAATTTTAACGGCAAAGATTGTACAAGTTCGACAATAAAATTAAGTAACGAAAAGGGGGGTTTTCAATTCACGAAAATTTAAAAGAGTAGAAATAACAAAAATCAAAAATTGACAAAAGTAAGTAGATCTGAAAATTTAATAGACAAACCTTGGTTTCGAGTCACCGATATTATCACGCTAATATGGATCCTCGTATAAAATTCAATTCATCAATAAACATTCATTGGGGGATGTTTTCGCTTAAGTGTAAATGATTAGAAACATGTATCTTAAGCATTCTTATTAATCAACAACCTAGATATGATCGTATGAATAATAGCTTTAAGAATCAAGAAACCAATGAACAAGATAATACATGTACGACATGAAATTAATCTAGCTGAATGTATTCTTAGAATTTCCCACTCTAATGTAAAGAGGGGAATCCTAATCGCTACTTGTGATTAACAAAACTGAACGTCATATTTCATTAATCTAGCTATTAAACGAATCAATTCCTAGTTGCGTACCTAGAAATCAATCAATTCAATTAGAAAAAGTAATTCGGAAGACACTCAATGTTCATCAACAAAATAAACTTTACTGAAACATCTCACACATAATAAATGATAACATGGTTCCTCTCAACCAAGAAAAGGGATTTAGCTACTCATAGCGAAAGTGAAAATCAAATAAATAAAAAAACACATTGTCTCCATCCCAAGTCTTTCTAGAAAATCTGAAAATATGTATAAAAATACTGCAGAAAATAAAAGCCTAACTATGGCTGCCGAAAAACAAGAAGAGAGACTACAGAAGTTGAAAAACTACTCCTAAAGTGGCTGCATGAATAGTATCTGTGAATAGTGTTGTAAATCTCCCTTTTTAATGCCTCTCGATCCCTTCCTTTTCCATCTTCTCTTACATATCACATCTTCCATATATTCAGATTGTGAATGTCTATCAATCTGATCTTAAAAGATTGTGATAATCTAAAACGAATCAGATTTATATTTGAAAGCAAATCTGCAGATGTTTCCTTTTCTCCTTGCACATGGCCACGTATAGTCATGAATTTGCTGCCAACTTGGAATTTCGGATTTCTTTGTTTCTTTTCCATCTTTTTAACTTAATTTCATCTCCCAAGTGTTGGAAATCATCTAAAAAAAATTAAGACACAAATCCATAAATTTTGAATAATAATTTCAACATATAAGCGAGATTTATATATTAAATAAGTGCAAAATGACAACTTAACAAACAACAATCAAAAACCACCACGTGCAACATCATCAGCAAGTAGGAGAAAATGTAAAGGGAAAGTTGGAAACTACAAAACCAACATAAGTCAAACCCAATTAAAAGAAATTCTCATAGTGTACCCCCTTCCCCAATTAAAAGAACAAAAAAAATGTATGAAATTAGAAAAAAACCTGACTTGTGCTTTACTTGTCCTCGAACTTATCTATAAACGAGCAAATGTCTAACACACGGATTTATCAACAAATAAAAGTGCTTTGCACATTACAAACTTCAAATACTAAAATGCATCGAAAACCATAACACGAATAAGTTAGAGCTCTGTAAACATGTATCATAATCAAGCGCTCCTACTCAAGTGCAAGCTTTAGTAACTTCACGGAAAAGACTGTAATTGAAATTTTTATGGATGTGCTGACTAGACAGCTGCTAAAGAAGAAAGTTTCACTAATTTCAAAGCCTCCTCAATTATTAACACCAAAAAGACAAATCGAAAATAAGAAGATTTGAGCACTAACAAAAATTTGAAGATTATGCAAAGTATCGAATAGAAGCTCAATATCGTTACAGTTTCTACAACTTGTGATCATTGTGTGGCACCCTAATCCCATCTGACGCAAACACATATGCCTTTTGGACATTCGTACATGTGCTCGACAAAAATGGCGTGCTAACTTTATCATTTTCATGTCTTGCATGGCATCATAAATTAAAACATAATTATCACAATTTCTAAAACCCAAAAATTCCTCATTTCATTTCACAAACAATATATACATTGTAGCTTTACATTAGCATCCACATGTGTACATCCTCAAAACTAATTATAGTTTACATCTCTGTACACAGAATATGCTACACACATGAGGAAATATATAAAAATTTATCTAAAATTCTAAGTCCCAGTTGTCCTACCTCTGAGCCATTTCATCTACTAAAAAGTGGTACTAGATCTCTTCTACGCAGTATTAGCAGCTAAGTCGACACTCTCGTACCTGAAAAAGTCAACGTCCAATTTTGGTGAGTTTTGCGAACTCAGTTGAGTAACCATCCTCGATGGTTCAATCACATCACACATATCATATCAATACATACAACACATAATTCACAATATTCAATTTCTCATGTATAATCATAAAACTCTTTGTACATATATGTTCACATTTTTCATTCGATTCATTTCCACATTTCAATTGCAATCATTCAAATCATATAATTCTGGTGCATATGTAATGTTTATGAAACTCAAATTAACTTAATACGTTGTCATGACCGAGTGCTCTAATCACTATCCCGTATCTGTTGTGGATATCAGGATCTATCATTTTGTCCTGTATCCATTGTGGATACTGAGCTCTATCATACAAATCAAGCCATAGGCTCTTACCACAGGTGTCTGAGCTTTAAGCTCTTTTTACTGGCAACTACGGTCACAAATGCTTTTATGTTTCATGTATTCATGTAATGAAATGCATTATGCATATTCAATGATTATACTCATCCAATCACATTCACATTCTTTCTTATTCACATTTTTCATCGAATTTTTAGTCTAACATTCAACATTGAAGGTGAGAATAAGTAGTCAGTCATATTCACATTCAAGTAACACTTCCAATATAGTCCCGAATATAGAACTCCTCGAATAATCAATTGTCCAGAACCAACACAAACATATTCACAAAATAATTCAATACAGAATTTAAACATTCAATAATTCAAAATGAGACCACCTTAGGTAACTCATAGTGTTGCTCTAGATAGCTTATCACCTAGACATCCCGGCAATGTTTGGATGTGCTCGATCTATTTACTCCCCTATAATAGGCAATCACACATTTGCACATTACTTCTTTGCAACTATCACAAAAGTACTCATTCATGTACATATGTATATGTGTTATGTACAATGCATGCTCAATGACAATCCGAGATATTTTTCCTAAATTCGTAACTCAAGATCATTCACATTTCATAACTCACATATGTCTTTGAACTTAGGTTTACACCTCAATTGTACAAGATTATTCTAAGTTCATCATTCT
>JAOSBN010074060.1:0-12933 GCA_027563595.1 Erythroxylum suave | reverse complement strand
CAATCCTATTTAAACCCAATCACTCTCATCCTAAGTCAAATTACCATTCTACCCTTCCTGTAGGGGGTGGGATGTTATAGACAATTTGCACAGATAGCTGTCCGCATTGATCTCAAGAAGCCTCTAATTCCCAACATCATTGTCAGAGGTAATGCCTACCCTATCACATACGAAAATTTGTATCGTATTTGTTATTGTTGTGGCAGGTACGGGCACTTCACGGATGAGTGCCCCGACAAGAAATCATCGGAACCACAAGCCGAACTCTCCGATAAAGTTCCAGATGGTAACCTACCAAGTCATGTGTACGATCACTCAGTCAAGGGCCGCTGCCCCACAGGTCTGGTGAAACAGCAAACCGAACCAACACCCAAGCCAAAAAATCTCTCTGAACCCGGTCCATGGCTGCTTGCACAAAAAAAAGGGAAAAGAGTAATCACGGGCACGCAACATGCAAAACCAAACATTGCAAAAGGAAAGGCAGCACTAAATCAATCAGGAATTTTTACTCAAGATCATGGTGCTGATTCAGCACAGTACACAAATAAAGCCAAAAAGATGCAAGATCAAGCAAATATCCACAAACAAGGCAAAGATGCTGGAATCAGCATTAGCTCGCGGTTTAATGCGCTCGATCTAGAGGAGGAGCTAATCACGGTATTTCCTTCAATGGCTAACAATGGAAAGGAAAATTCCAACAGCAACAAACGATCAATCTTCACGGATAATCTGCAGCATTTAAAAGCTTTTTCAGCACCTTCCAAATCAAAGAAAAAGGGCAAATCTCCAGCCCAAACTAAAGCTACTGTCTCAGCATCAAAAAGGCCCAAAAAAAGACGATTTACCTCGAAGCCCGCGGAAGCAACATGGGTCGAGAAAGTCCCAAGTTCAAGCCAAACTGCGCCTCTGTCCAATGACCTTACACAGCCCACCCCAGCGAGTCAATCGTTAACAGCTAATCCCCATTCCCCTTCTCATGCAAACCCAAATGCAGTAACCCCAGCCCAAATCGAAGCCCACTCTTCAGCTCACCCGGCAGCCCCATCTGCACATGAATCTACAAAACAGGCATCAGTTTTCAGCCAATCATTAGCAAACCAAGACTCAGACATGGCCACAACAACTGAAACAGGTAGTACTTTTCCATGCGATACATCAGCTTCTCTTTCTCCTCAGGTTGGACATGTTGCTATGGTCTTATCTCACCCGGCAGAAGCAGAGTTTCGACCACACACAAACCACCAAAAGCAAACTGTTAAAGGATTTCATGTGGGTAGCAGTATCACAACTCCCTTTGGTTCACCAAGACAACACTATCTCAACAAAAACAGGGACGATACTGCAATGGAAGACTTCATCGATGCACCACCCAATTTTGCTTCTGATTCTCGTCAATCTGATGATGAGAATCTAAGAGATGTATGACGTCAGCGGTTAGAAATCTGCAAAAATCAGGTTACAAATCAATACAATTTTTTAATTATGACGATAAATATTATAACGTGGAATTGTCAGGGTTTTTCAAATAAAGAAACTAAAGCCGCTTTACGAGATTTATGCAAAGATCACAAGGTGCATCTCGTCTTTCTACTTGAACCTCGCATAAGTGGTAGGAAAGCACAAAGGGTTGTTTCTGAAACAATGTTCCCAAATTCTTACAGAGTTGAGGCAGTCAAGTTTTCAGGAGGTATCTGGATCTTATGGTCAAATCGTATTAAAATCCAAATACTCCATCATTCTTGGCAATTTATCCATATGCATGTCTATTTAGATGACTTTCATAATTTTCTTGCTACCGCTGTGTACGGGAGTCCTCAACCTGTAATCAGGAGGACTCTCTGGGAAAGTTTGTCTACTCTTGCAAGCGTTATCACAACAAAGTGACTAATCGCGGGAGATTTTAATGCCTTCACGTGTCCAGAAGACAAGGTAGGAGGCAGATCTTCTCAAGGTTGTAGCAGATTCAAATCTTGGCTAAAGACTTATGACATTCATGATCTTGGCTATTCGGGTCAACGGTTCACTTGGAGAAGGGGGAAATGCCACGAAAGAATCGACAGAGCAGCTGGGAACACCCCTTTTATGAGTGTTTTTCACGAAACACAGGTTCTTCACCTTACAAGATATTCATCGGACCACTCCCCGATCCTCATCAAAGTCCCTATCATCAGTCAAGGGGCTCGTGCGGTAAAGAGCTTTAGGTACTTATCAACCTGGGAATTCCATAAAGACTGGAGTAACTGGCTCGAGAATTTATGGTCAGATTCGGACAACCTTTTATGCAACCAGCAACATATGGTAAACAACATCAATAGCTGGAAACAAACTTTTGGGGATCTACATAAGAAAAAAAGAAGACTCTCGAGTCGGTTAGAGGGTGTGCAAAAAAAGCTAGCTTCAACCTATGAGCCGGGACTAATCAAGCTCGAAGAAAAGTTAAGACGGGAACTGGAAGAGGTCGTTACTCTTGAGTATCTCTTACAGGATCAGAACAGGAAATTTATTTGGTAATCCCAAGGTGACAAAAACTCCAGGTTTTTTCACAATAGTAACAAACAGCCAAGGGTACACCACAGAATAAAAGTGCTGAAACTTAGTGATGGAACATTCTCCTCAGACAAATGCTCCATAAGATCTGATGTGACTACTTTCTTCAAAGAATTATATAGTAGTAATGAAGGGAACAATGAACTTCCACTGCCGCCTTATCCTTTTAGGAATTGTTTCCCTCTTCTACCTCAAAGGAAATTATCTCTACTCTCTAGAAGTCTGAGTAAACAGGAGGTGAAAGAGGCAGTTTTTGACATGAACATCCACAAAGCATCCGGTCCCGATGGTTTCCCTCTGGGCTTCTATCAGCACAACTGGGATATCGTTGGGGAATCAGTGTATAAAATGGTGGCTGAATGCTTCATCTCGGGTAAAATGAACAAAGAGATGAACAAAGGGCTCATCACGCTCATTCCGAAAATTCACAAGCCTGAATCTACTTCGCACTTTCGCCCGATTAGTCTTATAAATGTCAGTGCCAAAATAGTCACGAAAGTTATAGCAAACAGGTTGAAAATGATCATGCCGGATCTCATTCTACCTACTCAATCTAGCTTTATACAGGGGCGTAGCATAACCGAAAACGTTGTAATCGCACAAGAAGTGCTTCACTCCATGATCTCATCAAAGGCGAAAGAGGCTTGGATGATCATAAAGATCGATCTTGTTAAAGCATTTGACCGCATCAGTTGGCAGTTTATTCTTGACACCTTACATGAAGCCCGTATTCCTGACTTCCTCTGTAACATTATAATGAGCTCATTGTCCTCTGCCTCTACTAGAGTTTTGTGGGAAGGAGTGGCTGGTCAAGAATTCAATCTCGGGCGCGGAGTCAGACAGGGAGACCCAGTGTCACCCTATCTTTTTATCCTCTGCATGGACAGACTTTCACATGCCATCAACGCAAGTGTTGCTCAGGGTAATTGGTTTCCTTTTACTTTTAATTCACATGACCTTTGTTTGTCTCACCTTCTTTTTGCAGATGATTTAGTACTATTCGCCAAGGCGGATAAAGACCAGGCGCAAATTATCCACCAAGTGCTTACTACCTTTGCAGTTTCTTCGGGTCAAATGATCAACAAGGAGAAATCCAAAATATACTTCTCACCATCCATTGACGACTCACAGAAATATGAAATTAATGACATCTTGGGCATTCCTATTGTAAATGATTTAGGTACATACCTTGGATGGCCACTGATTCATGGCAGGGTGAACAAGAAGCTACACTACAAACTAGTAGAGAAGGCAAAGAAAAGATGTGAGCATTGGTATGCAAGAAAGATATCAACGGCGGGTCGACTCACGTTATGCCAAAGCATCCTTGGAGCTCTACCATCTTATGTGATGCAATCTACCTTCTTATTAAAAGGAACTTGTAAGGAGCTAGATAAGCTTAGCAGGGGACTACTATGGAGTCAAAATGGAAACAGCAAAGGGAAAAGTCTACTGAAATGGGACGAAGTGTGCACTCCAAAGGCGAATGGCGGTCTTGGACTTAGGAAAGCAAGAGAGAATAACATTGCGCTTATTCTTAAACTTGCTTGGGATCTTGTTTCATCAAAGAAGAAGCTGTGGAAAACCGTCTTCCTCTCAAAATATCATTGCAGTCAAGATCAGCTACGAAGAGGATTCCCTACCACAAAAGGCTCTCACCTCTTTAACGGCCTAAAGGAGATATGGAGCTACATCATGGAAGGCTTAGCTTGGAATATAAAGGATGGTAGCCAGTGTAGATTCTGGACGGACAGATGGACTATCACTGGAATTCCTTTAATTGAAAAAGCGTTAGTTCCCATTCCTCTTGAGGAACTATCAAAACTAACTATCAACTATGTGTCCTCTACAGGAAATTGGGATCTTAGATCTATTAGTGACTTATTACCAGCAGAATTTTTATTGGAGATAGTGGCAGTTCTACCTCCAAGTCCATCCTACGGCGAAGACGACGTCAGATGGAAGTGGGAACCAACAGGTAGATTCTCCACTTCATCGGCATACAAGGCCATCATTAAACAGGACACAAGAGCCTCAGATATAGACTGGATCGCGCTATGGAAAATGCATGTGCCTGAGAGACACAAAATCTTTATGTGGAAAGCTATTCGGGACTTATTATGGAAAAACATCAAGAGGTGTCATAGGAAGATCTCCAATGACCCTCGCTGCCATTTATGCATGAAGGATGAGGACACCCTCCACATTCTACGTGATTGTTACAGAAGCAAAAGGACGTGGACATCACTAAACCCTAATCTCCCTAATTCTTTTTGGTCCATATCAAATGCGTGCGAATGGTTTAAATCTAACCTAAAATCAAATGCTTTGCAGGATCACCGAAATTGGAACATATGGTTCACGGTCTGCTGCAACGCGTTATGGAGATCTCGCAATGCGGATGTTTTCGAAGGCACCAACACACTACCTAAATCATTGCTTCTCAGCATCAAAACAGAAATTGCAGAACTCAATAGATGCGAATCAATTCAACAGGCTCACAACTCAGAAATCAGAGGGCAAAAAGCAAAGAATTGTACCTTCTCCCAAACTGGAACTGAATCTTACATCCCCCAGTGGAACATGCTACCAGACTCCTTTTTTCTCCTCAATTCCGATGGCAAAGTAAATAGGAAAACCAGCTTGGGTACCTACGGAGGTTTAATTCGTGACAAATCAGGCAGTTGGCTAACGGGATATTCAAAGAAGATAGGGCTTAGCTCGCCCTTTGAAGCAGAACTTTGGGGAATCAAAATAGGCATTCAAACGGCACTACATCTAGGAGTCCGTAAGCTAATATTACATACCGACTCAAAAGATGCACTGAAATCATTACAATCAGAGGAAAATCACATGCAACCAGCCATCACAATCCAAATTCGAAGTCTAATATCTCAGCTATGGAACTTCAGAGTTGAGCAAATAACTAGAAACTGGAATATGCCAGCTGACACCCTAGCCAAATCAGGACTGGCTTATGGCGATACGGCAATCCACCTGTTCTCGGCTCCTCCACCAGAAATTGCGCTACGCCTTCCGAAGCCGCTATCTATTGAGGAAGATCGACTGTTGCGGATACCACCAAAAGGCCACCAAAGCTCTCATCTTCATTCTTCCGCGCCGCAACCGCTACCAAGATCTCCGGCGTCTCGTACCCAAGGGGAGGACGAGGCGTTGGGCCTATCACATCCGCACGCAGGGGCGGGCGGATGGTACAGGGGAGATGGGGTAGAATCCTCGCTACAGATCCGCCGGACGGATAACCACAATCGCGTACAAGCTCCGGCACCATAATCTTCAAGCGGAGAGCTCAAGAATGCTCTAGGAAATGAAATGGAACGTAATGACTATCTTAGCTCAAATAGTCCAACTGATGCTATTTTTCCAAGTATGCCCTCCAGATCTATTTACCAGCCTTTCATCTATGATCCTCCTTAGGGTCTAATGTATTTTTACAACTGGCCATGTGCCTCCCCAGTATTTAAAAAAAAAAAACTTCAAGCCTCCTCTGCTCTCCCCATAAACAAACCAAACCAAACCACCGTCTTCATCCTTCCCCCGTCTCTAATCCATTATCCACTAAACTAAACTTAAAAACTTAAACTTAACCTGCACACTACAACAAAAAATGTTTTAGGCAGCATTAAATTTCTAACAATTTAAAATGTATTGCTTAAAATTAATATAATGAAACTGTTTTTAAAGCATGGCCTTTAGTAGTATTAGTAGGCAACACTAATAGTAATTTGTTGCCATATATTTTAAAAGGCGACAAATTTAAAATATTGTTGATATAAAATTTCATGTAACCAAAAATTAAATTCATTGCGACTTTAAACAATAATTAAGGGTTATAATAAATAGCCTTATACTCAAACCCGCTTAGGCCCAAGTCTTACCTAAACACGAGCACAATTGAGTCTAACCAAACTTGACTAAAATATCATTTAATTTTTTTAAATAAAAAATAACATTATTTTAAAATTTTTAAATTTGAATCAGGTTGAATTGGACAATTTGAGCTCAACTTAAAACCTAAAAGTATTTAAAAATTAAACACAACCTAAATTCTAGTCAATTCAAACCGAATCAAGCCAAATCAAATCGAAATGGGTAACTTTTGTCCAAACTAATACCAACTATATATATATAATAAAGGAATAGTTTTATATTCTTTATAACATTGGAGTTAAAAAATGACATTTAATAAAGCTTATGAGAGATAAGGCGCCAAACATATCAGACTTTTCACCTTTCCTTCGTTGTTTCAGATGACGCTATGGAGGCCATGAACAAGGGCTAAGCTTTTGGTTTAGGGTACATTCACTTTAAGTTGATGATGTAGCATTCACATACACCAAGCGTTCACTTGTAGGTGTTGTATGTCACTTACATTGCCATCTTTTATTGAAAGGATATGAGACATTGAAAAATTCAGTTTCATATTGAATTCAAATAGTTTATTTTGGGTATGACAGTGAATTTATCATGTTTAAAGGAATGTTAGTCGAGTATATTTTTCCTATTCAGTAAGCGTATGTAGAGACATATTGCTCATAGAGAATAACAATTCTAATTTTCAATGATTGAAAATATAATTGTCTAAGAACAACTTTTGTTAAATATAAAAAGGTAACAACTAAATTATGGAATTAGATCTATAGAGATATATTGGAAGTTGTTTACGTATTCTAAGTCTAAGTACATAGATAATGTACTAAAGATTTTTAGTATTTGAGATATCTAATACTTATGAAGTATTAAGGATATCCATTATTCTATGTATGAGTTAATATTGGACTTCAAGGTTATATGGATATTAGAATTAAATCCTAATTAAGGTCTATTTTGCTTGGAACAATTTCATTCAGGATTGGGAAGGTTCTAATGTAGCAACGGTTACTAATTAAGTCATAATACATTTTCATTTAGTGGAAATTAATTGGATCTATAATTTCTTTAATGAACTTGATATAGTTCCTTTCATTGTTCAAGACAGTAATGTATTGTAGAACATTAAAGCTATTAAGCATGTAAAAGGAGGTAAGGTCTCATCAAAGATCCATAGATGTATTTAGGCAATCTTTTTTAGTTATGATGACAATTAAGATAATTGTTGTAAAATTTAATCAAGTGCTCATCATAGAGAATCTTGTAGAATTCTCTTATTAAGCCATTGTCCCAGTAGTAGCATGATCATCATATAGTGATATAGTATATGATAGTTAAACGATTGACTTAGTGCAAGTGAGAAATTATTGGTTTATGCCCTAGATCCAATTGATTGGTTGTAGTTTAGTGACAAAATAATTTAAAGATATTCTTTATCTTATACCTATTTAGATCTATATGATAAATTCCATAGGATAATTATGCATTGTAAATGAATATATGATGAGATTATAATTATGACATTTATATTACATTTATATATTATCCCTAAATTGTTCCTTGTCACTATTTTATTAAGGTTAGACATTAATATAATCTAAAAAATACTAACACATGTTATGTTTTCTCTTACAAAAGAAGTTGATGTCATAAACTAAATTATGGAGATACTGAAACAAACGTGTAGGTGTTTATTAGAGAACAAGTTCACTGAACTGACCCTATTTAAGAAATCCATTCAAAACATTACTTGTATGTCTATGAATATTCTCATTGTGATGATTGTATAAGTGATTCTTTAACTTAAAGTCTCCAAAGTTATATTGTATAAGGATTGCCAGGTTTTGGTACTACTTATGACCTATTCTAATAATGGGTAGTTCAATCGGTAGTCATTGGATATAGCATGAATTATATAGAAGTAGTTGAGTAATCAAGATGGGATTTATCACCCTAAAGTAATTAAGGAGAGTGTTTCATTATTCTCAATTAGTATTGCTTCGAGAAATCCTTGGACAAAGTGGAATGGTGTTTTGTAAATACTTTACAAATATCACTAATTGCATCTATATAAAATGGTGGAGAACTAATGTGGTTGGACTCAAAATAGAGTAGGCATCAATTCTATGTTTTGTCCAACAAAAAATTGTATGACGAAAAGATTGAATTATATGAAAAAGTCATGTATGAAAAGGTTATTCAAAACTACTTTGACATTCCTAAATATTTGCTTGGTCATAATGTGTTGCTAAACGCCAATCTTGATTTTTAGATATAAATTGTTTAACTATAGAATTAAAGATAAATTAAAGAAATTTAATTTATCTAATGATTTACGGTTATAATTTTTAGACATTGCTAATATATTTAGGAATCTAATAAGTCATACATAAAGAACGGGTAACGAGAGTAAAGATATTTTAATTAAACTGGACTTGATTGTAAAGTTTGAGAGACTTTATAATTAAATATAAAATATTTAATAAATAAAGATCAATATGAAATATTAGATCTTATTTGGGCATAATTCATACTTAATTAGAATTATTTGTAATTCCAATTAAAGTTTAATTGAAATTAGAATTTAATTTTAATTAAACCTATTATAAATAGGCTTGAGCTCTAATGAAGCTAGAATTCCTTGCCTAACCCTCTTTGCAATAGTTATAGAGTTCTCTTAACTCGTTTTGTGGATATCGTTAAAGGTTGGACACCGGTACAGCTACAATAGTTAAGATGAGTCAGTTTTAAAAATGGTTCAATGTGTATGAAAAGAAAAGGATCAGGCTTTGGAATAAAGTACTAATTAAGATTCATGCTTTATCGTGATTTAATTGTTAATCGTTTTATAGAATTTAAATGATATTGGATTTTAGGAAATCAAATATAAAAATATTCATAATTATTTTGCAATGCTCAGGATTGAATCTTAGCCCAATTTCCCATCAGTTTCATTCATAGAAGATGCAAAATACTTTAAATCTTTTATCAATGATTACTTTAGGAGATATTAGTTGTAGCTAATTAAAAAGAAGGCAGAACTGTTTCTAGTTGTCAAAAACTTTAAAGCACAGGTAGAACTTGAGAATGGATAAAGAATCAAGTGTATACAATCAAATAATGCAGGCAAATATATTAATGGTGAGTTTGATCCATTCAGTAAATAAAAAGGCACCAAGAGGTAGTTCATAGTAGTGTACAATCCTTAAAAAATGAGTAGTAAAGAAAATGAACAAAACAATGTTGGGAAGAACAAGAGCAAAGTTGAGGGT
The DNA here is from genome assembly GCA_027563595.1 of Erythroxylum suave. Lineage (NCBI taxonomy): Eukaryota > Viridiplantae > Streptophyta > Magnoliopsida > Malpighiales > Erythroxylaceae > Erythroxylum > Erythroxylum suave. The sequence continues at coordinate 3,223 of JAOSBN010074060.1, read as the reverse complement.
TGTAAGTCTAACTAAATCATTTTGGGTAAAAGTAGTAAAAATTGCTTACTATGTGATAAATCATTCTCCATTAACAAAAATTGTGATGAAGAAACTAATGGAGATATCAAATGGTAATCTTGCAATTATTCATTTCTCTATATATTTGGGTGATTTGCATATATGATGTATAATTCTTAAGAAATGTCAAAGTTTGATCCAAAATCCAGGATCCCATTTCCCATAAGGTCAAAATCAGCATAGATGCCATATTTGTAAAAGATAAGTTACAAAAAAGAAAGAAAATAACAGTTTAAAGGAGAAACCATAAACTACTACACTTCAAGTGAAAGAAAAATAAGAATAAAAAGATCCATATTTTTTAGAAGCTACACTATAGTATGAAGAACAAGAACAAGTTGAGTCCTCAATCCTAAATGTTCAATAGTCAGTTTAGGAAAGTAGAGGACCAACTTGGCACTCAAAATATGTTATAGGAGGTAATGTTGCATACTATTTACAAACAAAGGATGGAGAGCGATTACCTTTCCATAAGGTTGTAAAAGGACAAGATGCTTCTCTGTGGATGGCAGTATTGCAATAAGAAATTGAAGCCTTCCGTAAAAACAAAACATAGGATCTTGTTCCGTTACCACAAGGAATAAAGACCATCAGTAATAAATGAGTCCATAAGATCAAATATATGGTCTAGTGGAGCGTTATTGTGCAAGATTAGTGGCAAATGAATAAGCTAAAAATAAGGTATTAGCTTAAACAAAATATTTTCCCCTATTGTTTGACTAACAATAATTTGAGTAGTTTAACCAATATATGCTATATATGATTTACACTTAGAGAAATTAAATGTCAAAAATGTATTCCTTTATAGAGAACTTCAAGAAGAAATTTATAAGATCCAACCAAATGGTTATAAGAAAATGCAAATGAGAACTTGTTTACTATGATTTATACAATACCAAACATTGCACATGCAATGTGAGTGGTTAGTCGATATATAGAAAATCATGTTAAAGAGCATTAGAGTACTGTAAAGAAGATCCTGAGATATATTAAGGATATAAGTACTGCATACTATTTTGAACAATCAAACTTTATAGTCAAAAGCTATGTTGATTCAAATAATGTAAGTGTTATTGACGAAAGAAATTCTACCACAAGCTATGTTTTTACTCTTGATGGAGGAGTTATAAGATGGGTTCCAAAATTGCAATCTATTGTGGCTACTTCTACAATGGAGTTAGAATATACTAAAATCAAATAAGCTAGAAGAGAGGCAATTTGGTTGCAAATGTTAGTGGAGGAGCACAGGCACAAATAAGATAAGATTGATCTACTTTACAATTAGATGAGCACTTTGTATTTGATAAAGAATCCATCATTTCATCCAAGGACAACACACAGCTGAGTTTAATATCATTTTGTTCAAGAAGAAGTGGAAAAGGGAAGTGTGGATGTTAAAAAAATCATATTAAAGATAACATGATGCTAACAAAGCCAATCAATACTAACAAATTCTTATGGCGTTGATCCTTTATCAGCCTAACAGACATATAACCAGTATGAATAAAAGGAAAGGTGGCTTTAAGTGGAAGAAATATGGGTAGTAAAGCCACCTTTCTTATCTATTAAAGCTTTGACAATGCATCATTAGACCTTAGAATAGATGTAACATCAACTAAGAAAAGTTGTAAATCAACTTTTAAAATATAGCTGTGGAATTGTGTAGAAACATAATTTGCTGCCTTAAATGTCCTAGATATATATATGATATAGTTCCATATGCTTTAAACTAACCTGATTTTAGCTTTGATAAATTATAGTTTCAATTTTATTTGTGTACCCTTTTGTAAACAAAAATAAAGAAAGAGTGAAGTGTACTAAAGAGATAGAGATAGGTTTCTCTTAAATATATACTTTCCGTTGTCAATTTTGTCTTATATTAATTCCTTTTTCTTTCTTTATTTTCTCATTTCAACTTAGTTATATATTAGGTGCTTTATATTACAACGTCGATGAACTAAAGTACGGCACTCTTTAAATTGCCTTTTCTTTTCAAAGTTGTCTTCTTGACTCTTAAGAGTCTTTGTTCAACCAATACATCTGAACTACACATTAAACGTATTATATAGTTTCTAGTTATTACATATTCAATAATTTATTCAATCGACAACTTATCAAAAGATCACCTAAATTTGTCTTCGATAAACTTAAGTATAATACTATACAATTAAAGTATTTTCATCAATAACCCATTATAATTCATATTAATTCAATTATTTAATAATATATATATAGAAATAACTTAATCTATGTGAACCATTATAATAACGAGGTTTACTAATTCAAAATTTTACTTTAATCAATTACTCTCGGGTTCATAATTTTCTATTTTAAATGGAGATTTATCAAAATTTTCTACACTAAAACCCAGCGAAATTTTAAATTAATTTTTAACTTTTTAATATGAATAACTATTCTTGCATAATCTGGCCAATATCTTGAATATTAATATAAAGTACAATGTTTTTCCAAATTTATCTGAAATATATCTGTAGAATTTATTTTTGAGATATTTGTAGGCTTTCAAAATATTTGATAGAATATTATCTTCATTTTCTTATAATATACGCCCAACCGTATAAATAATCACATATTAAGTAATACAAAACTAGTTTGATTTTGTTTACTTTTTATATGGTATCATAGGTAAGGCTTATATATTTAGAAATGAGTTTTGTTTTGTATTGATCGAAGAAAATTCAAGATATTATTCTGGCAAAAAATAGTAGAAGTAAAGATATCAATCAGTACATGATAAAAAACTAGATGGAATAAGTTTTAAAAAAACTTTAGACCTTAGTGATGTGTCTCCTATCCTCATTTGCGCTACTTTCCACTTCTCTTGTCTAGTCTTCTCCTCCGCCCCTCCTTTGTCGATTGTCCTCCCACTCCAGCTCACTGCCTTTACCACCAGCCACTCTTCAGTTCGTCACGACTCCTTACCTTTTCGGTCGTCTCCTACAACAACTCTTATGGGCTGTTTGGTTAAGGGTAATAGAAATTCTATTATCTTCCTATTCTTAACTATTATGTATTCTTCTGTTTGGTTTAAATTTGGTCCATGGAATAGCCTTTATGTAAAATACGTATTCCTTATTTTAAGGAATAGGCAAAGACAAGGTCCCCCCATCTTTACCTATTCCATGCATCTTGGGAATAACTT
>JAOSBN010074049.1:0-12934 GCA_027563595.1 Erythroxylum suave | reverse complement strand
CTCAAATTCAGTTCCTTCTGACTCAACAGATACTTGAGACTTTTATGATCTATAAAAATCCTCGTCTGAACTCCATACAGATAATGTCTCCAAATCTTCATGGAAAAAATCACTGCTGCCAATTCCAGATCATGGGTTGGGTAATTTAGTTCATAAGGCTTTAGCTACCGTGAGGCATAAGCTATTACCTTGTCTCCTTACATCAATACAAAACCCAGACCCTTCCTTGAAGCATCACTATAAATTGTATAACCCTCATCTCCAGTAGGAAAAATCAAAACTGGAGCACTTGTTCATCTTCTCTTGAGCTCCTCAAAGCTTTTCTGACATTCCTCACTCTGGATAAATTTCTGATTCTTCCTCAATAACTTAGTCATTGGAGCAGATATCATAGAAAATCCTTCCACAAATCTCCTATAATAACCTGCCAGACTTAGAAAACTCCTCACCTCTGTCACCATCTTGGGTGCGTGCCACTTCACCACTGCTTCAATTTTTCTTGGATCCATATGTACCCCATCTTTTAAAATCACATGTCCAAAGAATACTACCTCATGAAGCCAAAATTTACATTTGCTGAATTTGGTATAAAGTTCCTTCTCTCTCAAAGTCTGTAATACTATCTTGAGATGTTCCTCATATTCCCTTTCACTCTTGGAATGAACCAGAATGTTATCGATAAACACTATGACAAACTGATCCAGATACTCCTTGAAGACCCTATTCATAAGATCCATGAAAGCAACTAGAGCATTGGTTAAACCAAATGGTATGACTAGGAACTCGTAATTCCCATACCGAGTTCTAAAAATTGTCTTACTTACATCAGGCTCCTTGATTCTAAGCTGATGATAACCTGAACTGAGATCAATCTTGGAAAAGACCTTTGTTCCCTGTAGCTGGTCAAATAGATCATCTATTTGTGGCAGAGGATACTTATTTTTTATGGTTACCTTGTTGAGTCTCCGATAATCGATGCACATACGCCATGTCTCATCCTTCTTCCTAACAAATAGAACAGGCGCTCCCCATGGTGATGAACTTGGCCTTATGTACCCTTTCTCTAACAGTTCCTCCAATTGTTCCTTAAGTTCCTTCAACTCAACTGAAGCCATTTTATATGGTGGTATAGAAATAGGTGCGGTTCCGGGAATCAAGTCGATGGCAAACTTGATTTCCCTTACCGATGGCAAACCAGGTAAGTCCTTTGAGAACACATCAGGAAATTCCCTTACAATCGAAATTTTCTCTAACCTCCTTTCATTCACATAAGCATCCACAACATGTGCTAAGAAGGCCTTACACCCCTTTTTCATCATCCTGATAACTAGAAAAGTAGAAATAATTCTTGACAATGGTATTTTTCTGTCTCCCCTGAAAATCACCTTCTCTCCATATGGAAAGCATGCTCCAAGTAACTTGAGGCACTCTCCTTTGTGTAGTTTCCCTTAATGCTCACATTGGGGATTTGTGTATCTACTCCTCCCCACCCTACTATTGCCTCTTGTTGTTGAGGCTGGCACTGACACTGCTCTTGCTTGCTTGTTCTTAGTAGAGTCACTGCTCCCTACCTCACTTTGTGTACGGGAGCTCTTCACACCCCTCTCAGGCATTGGAGCACTCATCTCCTTCTTGGAAAACTGCTATCTGTTCTTCCTCTTCTTGCTTACCTTATTCTTTATATTCTCCAGTTTCTTAGCCTAGAGTGCAGCATCTACTAACTGTTGGTAGTCACAGAAATTATGGATCAAGACTTTCTCCTTGATCCCCAAATGAAGCCCTCCCTTAAACTTGCGGCACTTGTCCTCCTCATTCGCCATAATGTTGGTTGCAAAAACTTGCATTTTGGGCAACAAGTTTACAAGATTTTGAAATATATGTGTTATGAGGATTTGTGGTAGTCCCTCAAGAATTGTCACGTGCACATTAACCCAAGTATAGGCTTCTCCCACCTGCCCGCTATTGGCACGGAGCTCCTTTAAGGACTCCCTTAAGTTTACGACTACACAAGACCACTATATGGAAATGTGTAGTGTGTCATGTTTTGGACTAACCCAAACCATTCTGATGTGCTTATGTGCTTTTGAAATGTTAGTAAGTTTAATGCATGCATGATTTATAAGTGCTCATGAACTGTTTGATTAAGTGAGGATTTTGAAAATTAAGTGTTTGTTGTTTTTCTATGAGAAATTATTATGGTTTCTAAGTGTATAATGACAAAGAGTTTTTTAAAACGGTTTTGCTTGTTTCTCAATTATAAATTTGTTACCCACGAGCTTTAAGCTCACCCCCTCCTAATTTTGTCCCATTCAGGTGATAAGCAAGAGATTGAGTAAGTCAAGAGTCAAGACATCACTCTAGTCTGCATGTTTTCTTTTGTATTTTAAAGTTAGAATTTTGGAAATTCAAGGCTTTAGTCACATTTCAAGTTTTAGTCATTAAAGTGTATTTTATATTTTGGGTTCTCAAACTCAATTGATGTATTGTGGCTTGAAATGTCATTAAAGCTTTGTAAAGACTTTTGCTTATTAATATGAATGGAATGTAATTTGAGTTAGTTATGACAACTTTTAAGTTTTCACATAACATTTGATGTTCAAATGAGTTTGAGGCTTCGGGAAGTAGTGGGTGTATTTTGTCCTTGGAATTGAATAAATGAGGGTGGTTTAAAAGATTTATGTTTGCATTAAGTAAGGTAGGTTGTAAGAGGTTTTGGGACCTGCTTCAGGGGTTTTCGCTGCGTAAAGGAAAACACAGATGCAAGGAATCATCTGTGATGACATCAGAACACAGACGCAAGGAAACACAGACGCAAGGAAAGATAAACGCAAGGAAAGACAGACACAAGGAAACACAGATGCAAGGAAAACACAGACACAAGGAATCGTCTATGATGATGTCAGAACACAGACGCAAGGAAAACACAGAGGCAAGGAATCGTTTGTGATAACGTCAGAACATAGACGCAAGGAAAGACAAACGCAAGGAAGACACAGACGTAAGGAACCGTCTGTGATGACGTCAGAACATAGACGCAAGGAAACACAGACGCAAGGAAAGATAGACACAAGGAAACACAGACGCAAGGAAAACACAGACGCAAAGAATCGTCTCTAATGACATCAGAATACAGACACAAGGAAACACAGACAAAGCGCACAAGATAGACGAAGCGCGAAAGATAGACGATAGGCAAACACAGACGATAGGCCAAACATAGATGATAGGCCAAACATAGACGATGGACAAACACAAACAATACAAAGAAGAAGTTAAGTTAGTACGTTGAACAGTTACTTAGTTGGAGTTAGTTACAAAACTTAACTAAATAAAGGTTTTCAACAAGAAATGGTCATCAAGGATCAAGAAGCAATTAGAGACTTAGGCTATAAGTACTAGTCATGGGACAAATGTTCTGAAGGGGTCAAGATGAAATTCCACTTTGAGGATTGACTGGCAAGAGCTCGCCAACTTTGTGGGATGTGCATCCAGATGTCACCTAGGACGTCGGACTTGTGACTCGCAAGGGCAAGAGCCCAACACTTATGGTATCAGAGCTAGTACCTGAGTAGTATGCCAGCGCAGACGCTGGGCCTCCTAAGGGGGGTGGATACTTAGGGGTATCCCATATCGGCTGGAGAAGAGAACGAAGCATGCCATATAAGGATGTGGAAACCTCTCCATTATAGACACATTATCCATGCCCCAACGCACCGGATCCCATCGGAACTCCGAGGTTAAACGTGCTTGGGTGAGAGCAGTACCAGGATGGGTGACCTACTAAGAAGGCCTCTAGAAAAACAAAACCGTGAGAGCGTGAGGCCCGAGAGGCCAAGGCCCAAAATGGACAGTATCTAGAAGCAGGTGGTCTGGGCTATTACAATTGTTATTAGGGCTAGTACCCAAGTGGTATGCCAGCGCGGATGCTGGGCCTCCTGAGGGGGGGTGGATACTTAGGGGTATCCTATATTAGCTGGAGAGGAGAACGAAGCATGCCTTATAAGGATGTGGAAACCTCTCCCTTGTAGACGCGTTTTCCATGCCCCAATGCACCAGATCCCATCGGAACTCCGAGGTTAAACGTGCTTGGGTGAGAGTAGTACTAGTATGAGTGACCTCCTGGGAAGGCCTCTGAAAAAACAAAATCGTGAGGGCGCGAGGCCCAAGAGGCTAAGGCCCAAAGCGGACAATATCTGCAAGCGAGTGGTCTAGGCTGTTACAATAAAAATTCGAGGCCCAACACCCTATGTACCACGATCGTGGCCTGTGATATAGTCTTTCTGTCACGATCATGTCCTTTAGGCCGCGATCATGGTCTGGTTCACAAGCCTATGTCATGACCGTGGTCTTAGCCCAAAAGTCTCCGAAACTCCTCTATTCTTCAATGTTCGCCCTGAAACACTAACAAACACATTAAGGTACCTAAAAAAACATAAAATTTAAGCTCGAAGACTTATACTAACCCATAAAAACATTTAAACACATAAATTAACAAAATTCTAACCTAAATTCACACTAAACACTCAATTTAACACTTAATACATAGCAATTTAAACCATAAAATATGATGCAAATCACACCTTGTCCTTAAGCAAACAAAACAACAAACACACAAGTCACAATGCAACAATGAGGCAACGACTTCAACTTCATGAAATAAATTTAATCTTGAACATAATCATTCAAGTTATATCAAACCATTAGCATGCAAATTTGTGTCTAGGGGCTTTGAACTAAATGTACAAATTAATCAAGATCTAAGTGTTAATTTATTTACCCTTTTCAATTTCACACACACATTAATAATTCTTTAGTCATTCCTACTTTGTAACTGTTTCGAAGTACATTTTCATGAAAATTCAAGCTATTACAAGTTTGTTACGTTTTTATTAAGAACAAACACTTTTTTCATTAAGAACTTAATCTTTTACTTGGAGGCAAATATTCGTGATGAATGTCGATCTGGTTACTTGACTCAGTCATTTTTATTAACACGGTTTGGTTAGAACGTCATTATAGCTTTTTGACATGGAGGCAGACATTTATGATACGTTTCGAATCAGTTACTCGGCTATATCACGTTTTTAACTGACTACTAGCTCTATTCATAGCCCGAAGGTCAGTGGAATAGTTATTAATTTAACAAATTTTTCTTATTACCTACCTTGTTGTTTTAGCTACTTGTTTTAATGAAAAATACAAGTAAAGCTACTTAAGTTGAAAGACCTCAAATTATGAATGAATATAGCAATTTAGAGGGTGGTAAACTTACACTAAATCCTAATTAAGTTGTACATTCATCCAAAAATCCTAATTCACTAGTTTTGCGAGCTAATGATTATTCAAAACCTAAAAGACTATGTCCAAAATTAAATCAATTCCAATCCATCTAAGTTATTGACACATTCACACAATTCACAAAATACAACCTAAAAACTATTATACAATATATAAAATCACATTCAAAAGCAAAACACATACCTTCCCCACACTTGAACAAGACATTGTCCTCAATATGAGAAGGGAACAAACAAGCACATGAAAGATAAGAAAAGATAGAAACTAAAATAAACAGACAATAAAATAGAAATAATCATAAAGAAAAAAGGGTTAGAAAAAATCTCATAGAGATGGAGGTGGTGATGGTGTCAGAGGTGGCAATTGAATGCCCTATGCTTTGAAATATCTATATATCCGACGGATATCTCAACTTTGGCATCGTTGTGTTTGGGCCATCTCCTTCATCGTTCTAGTGTTCTCTACAAATGTCTTGTTAGTTTTGGAGATTGCATTCAAAACTATCTTCCAACCTTGTTCTTCCTCTTCTTTTGCCTCTGGTTCTTCACTGATTAAGTCCTCTTCTACCTGCCTATGTGGCCCTGAACTCGAGCTCACCTGACTGGTCCTAATCTTCACGTATGTCTTCGGGCTGATATCTCTAAGTTCCATGTTATGGGACTTAAGGATTATAGCTCGCCATAAGTGGTGATGGTTTAGGAAGTTAGGGAGGTAGACCGTTAACCCACTACGGCCCACACCATAATATTCAAATATGGTAGAAACTAGGTACCCCATACCTAGATTGTTACTCCTCTGGACAAAGTTGCAATAATAGAATTTAGCACATGTGTTGATGTGCACACTGGAATGTTGTGGTCCATGCACCACAACATAAATAGCTCCTTTTTGGAACACTTATTGGTTTTTGTTTTGTCAAAAACCAGCTGATACATGAATTTATGCAACAACAAGTGTTTGTGGGACCTCATTATGTTGTTATGAGCATTCTTGGCATAAAATTGCTCTATCATAGTGATTTCATTCCAATAACGAGAGGGAGAAAGCTCATCATTCTAATCGATGATGGAGGATTCAAGGAATCCACACATATCACACATGATTTCTACGTTCAATTCATAAGCTCTTCCTCTCAACCTAAACCACAATTCCTTGGGGTTCCTATGGTCATAAGTCAGTGAAGTGAAAATTTCTAGAGTGAGCTCCTGATTGATCAGAAATTGGAAACATATAACTTGGCCAACTAAATTCACTCGACTAAGTTTTCTACCCTCTCACGCATTTATAACCTAATGAGTGACTCAAAATCAAAATATTTTGGAACTACAATTTATCTAAAATTTAGGGATCTGAAATGAAAACTTTCCTCCTCTGTGTAGATCGGGAATGGTGCATCAAAGCCTGCTGCTTTGTTTTTTTTCCCACATACGCTAACTTGATTTCACCCCAATGATTGCTCCCATCTAGCTAATTGCTTAATGTGTGAAATATTTCATGTGAATGGGTAGAATTTGGAGGAATCCTGAAAGTTTGAAATTTTTGGAGAGATGTGAGAGTGTTTGTAAGCTTGAAATCTAGAGAGATAAAGTGAAAATGAAAGTGAATGGAAAAGTGAAGTTAAAATTAAATATATAGGTGGTCAAAAGGGTAAAATGGTAAAAATTTTCTTTTTAAAAACGCTTCCTCCCTTTCTTGCCCAGTCGTAGGCCACAATTATGGCCTAGTAGTTTTCCACCACTTCTTAATTTTTCTTTTTTTGTTCTTTTCCCAGTCTTTTCAATTTCACTTCTTAATTCTTTTGTGGCCCTTTTCACCTCTCTTTTACTTGTTTGAGAGATCATCCACTTTATTCTAAAATCCTATGAGTTCTTGATTTTATTCGAAAACGAAAATAAGCTTAACCACGAAATTCAAAAGTTCTAACAAAAACAATCAAAGGTAATAATTTTCCATAGGTTGCCTCCCATGCAGCATTTCTTTTAACATCGATAGCTCAACGCTTCTTTAAGCTCACAGTGGTTCGAATACAGCTCGTAATGGTAGTGTAGTCATTAATCTCAAAGTTTTTACTTTAGCTACTATACTACAATTCCCACCTTCCTTATGATTTTCTTTTCCTCCCCTTCTTCTTCGTAAGCGCTTCTTCCTGAATGCATTCCCAGGATCTTCGATATTCTCCCATTCTCCTCGAGATTCAAGTGCCTTGATATCCACTAGAGGTGAAGGAGATCCATAGTTTTCTTAGACACTTGGATTAGACTCGGTGTTGCTTAGAAGGGTTCCTACATTATGAGTAGACATTGCCTCCACTAATCAGCTAACTTAGACTTCCAGGTTGTGTATTGACGAGGCTTGGTTCTTTATTACTTGCTCAAATTTGCTTTCGAGCCTCCTATGTGCATCCTCTATGCCCCCCAATCGTATCTAAAATCTTGTTAAATTTGATTCCATCGAACTTGCTTTATCTTGCTAAAAGCCCGATTGTCTTTGTCACTTGAACTGTCCTCCCACATTGTTTGTCCAGGAGAAGTTAGGATGGTTCATCTACCCAGGTTTGTAAGTGTTAGAGTAAGGATTATTACCCCCTCCTCGTCTATATTGTGCCCCCACATAAAGTACTTGCTCCTGATGACTCTCCTTTATTAGGTAACAATCCACAGTATCATCATCAATCTGTCTATAGAGTTCATACTTTAATTGTATGACCATCACCAAAACTAAGGATGACGCCTTCATGCTGTTAAGCTGTCGCATCAAGTTATCGATCTTCGCTTGCATGATAATCATCTGATCGATCGCAAAGATTCTTTTTTGCTCCCTGAAAGTAACAGGCTGCCTCTTCTGCTCATTAATCCACAAACAACTATTGCTTTCCATTTCATCAATCACTCCTCCCCCTCATCCACTGTCTTCCACATTAGTGGTCCTCCTGAAGCTGCGTCAATTGTGCCTCTCATTGGTGGGTTAACTCCATTGTAAAATGTTTGCAAAAGGAATTCCTTAGGTAGGTTGTGGTGTGGGCAATTCCTTTGTGGATCTTTATATCTCTACCACGCTTCATAGATTGATTCCCCGTCACCTTACTAGAAATTTGTGATTTCCTTACTAATCTTGATGGTCTTCATCAATAGGAAATACATATCCAAGAAGGCACACACAAGCTGATCTCACATCGCGATGTTGGTTGGGCTCAGTGAATAGTACTAAGCCTTCGCTCTATCTCTAAGGTTGAAGGGAAATAACTTGATTCGAACCGCATCTTCTCATATCTAATGTTACCAAAAAGTATCACAAATCTCGAGGGAATTAAATATATGTGTGTTTGGGTCCTCGTTCGCCAATCCATAAAATTGCATATTCTTCTTAAACGTGTTGAGAAGTGCTGGTTTAATCTCAAACGAGGCCGCTTGAATAGATGGCCTAGCTACTCCTTGATTTTCCATGTTGAACCCCGGTCTCACAAAGTCCATGAGACCAGTTTCACTCCATGGTCCATATTTTGTTGAAACTCCTCGACCATTGTTGATTTTCTAAACTCTTCTTCTTCTTTTCACTGAGCTTTCCTAAGGGTTCATTCTAATCGTATGATATCCAAATCTAAATTTTTCATTACATCACTAGAACCTCTAGTGACTCTTGTGTTCATGCAAGAGCACGATTTTTGAAATAAAAATTAAAGAATAAAAAAAATTAAAAATTAAACTAAACTAACGCCTTAAATTATAGAACTAAAATATCACCTCCCTGGCAACGACACAAAAAACATGACCGTAGGTTTCGATATGATAAGTTTTAATTTTTTTAACCTTGATAATACCCCAAGCGCATGGGTGGTTCACGTAGTACCTAAGGTTTTGATTCCACGAAGAGGTCTAATCTAATCTTAAAATCTAATGTTCAACTCAAATTGTAGCAATTTAAAGAACAAAACTAAACCAAAAAATTAATTCAATCACGCAATCAATTCCAATAATCAAATTCAGAAATATAAACAAGATAGCAATTTGCACAACCAAATCAAGAATCAACCTAGAAACTACCAATTGAGAGAAAGGTGGTTTTAATTCGACCTTAATAAAAACCTAGTTGATTATGAAATTAATGAATTACTGGGTCTAGAAGGTCCTAGGGCGGACTACTTTCTCTACGTTATATTCTTTAACCCTAATTAGATTATGGAATTGCAACCTCTTGCTTCACAATTTACCTAAGACCTAAATTAGTTTTGAATTTGTCTAATAACCTATCGGAAACCTATGCATAATCTTTCATTACACAATTTTGCCGGTTTGATTCAATTCTTAATCTATTAAACTACATAACTCTCATTAGTGTAATTTAATGATTTTCACTCGATTCACCCTCTCAAATTATTCCTTAATTATTAAGAACAAAAACTGAGTCACAAATAATTCAATAAAAATGCAATAAATCAAATTTCATTAAAATCAAGGATAAAATTCCCGAAGGTGAGTTTAGATATAAATCAACATTCAACAAATCTTATTCTTAACAATTATCTTAATTCTATACATCAATAAAATTGAAGATAAATCAGAAAATGCATTTGGAACTGAATAGCGGGGGCAGCAACAGTAGGAAACCTCTTGTTTCAGGTAGTACTTCACGTAGCTTCTTCTTTGTGTCTCTCTTCCTTCAATCCTTTCTCAATCTCTTGATAAAGCTCTCTCTAAGATTCGGGATTATGGTTAATGATAAAAGCTCCATCTTCTGTTCTTTATGTTCCTTAAACACCTTGGTAGTCCTAGAATTTTTCTAGGATTGAAACGGTCTAAAAAATCCCTCGAAACCTGACTTTTCTCTTATTTGTGTGTCTGCTTAATGCAGGTGCCTGTGATAGAGTCTTGCTATCACAATCGTGTCCTTTAGGCCATGATCATGGTCTGGTTCACAATTCTCTGTCACAATTGTGGCAACAATTGTGGTCTATTATGTCACAATTGTGGGTCATGTTCTAGGCTAGAAAGCCTCCAAAACTCCTTCGTTCTTCAATGTTGGACCCGAAATAGTAACAAACACATCAAGGTATCTCAAAAACTTAACATTTAAGCTCAATGACTTATACTAACCCATAAAAAACTTAAACACATAAATCAACAATATTCTAACCTAAATACACACTAAACACTCAATTTAACACTTAATACATAATAACTTAAACCTTAAAATATGATGTAAATCACACCTACTAGCTATTAACTGTTGATGTGTGCACACTCATTGGTCTATCAACTCTTAACATATGTATATCTAATGTACACTACCCAACTTCGCCTCTATCCACGTTGATTTTGGGTTTGCCTAACATACCAATGCTTCTAGTTAAAACTAACCCATTAATCTGGAAATCATATTTTCTTGATTTGAGCATATCTATGTAGACTTTAAAGGACTTTGGTTCTCGCCACATTAAAGGATATTATATATATATATATATACATATATATATATATATGCATGTATATATGTTTGTATGTATGTATGTATGTATGTATGTATGTATGTATATATGTATGTATGTATGTATGTATGTATATATGTATGTATTTTCTAGTCATACATAATATATATCAAATATATGTAGAGGAAATAAAACGGAACCTCAAAACTAGATCTACGCATATATATAGATATTAAAAAACAAAAACATGAAATGTAAGATGTTTATATACCTTTCTGATGAACTCCTTCGTTCTTTAATCTTCTCCACAGTGGGTTGTCATAAACCACAACGATCAAAGCAGACCGTCTCTAATGAAAGTCCACATGAAGATAAAAGTATGAAACCTCACTAGGAGATGGCTAGAATTCTTTTTTTGCACTAGTAAAGACAAGAACTCTTAAGAGAGTTAGAGAGAAAAAGTAAGTGTGTAAGAAAAAGAACCTTTCTTTTTCCATTATGTTTCTTACATAAGATGCATGAAAATCATCTCAATTTTCTGCACCAAATTAGCTTTCCATAACCCCCATCACTAATAAAAGTTATGGAAAATTAATGGTCATGAATAGCATGCATTAATGGAAGTTATGGGAAGTTAGTGACCATGAATGGCATGCATTAATGAAAGCCAACAAGACTTGTTTCTAATCCATTCCATGCAATGATTGCTACCACGATCACATCGTGATCCAATCTCGAAACACTCTCTCATATGTTGAATCACCATTCAAGACCATTTTGCTCATCCTTTGGATCTCCTATGTATGTGACCCATTAGGTTCCCAGTTATATTGGTCACTTGAATTAACACTAAATTCAAGTAAGTCAAGAGCGATATCTAGCAAAATGTCATGATCCCTAATGGGCCAAAAAGTCAGTAGTTTTACTATGAACCCTTCCTAAGCAAAGTTGCCATATAATTTTTCATTTCACCATCGATACCCTATTTGGTTCAGAGTATGATCAAACTGTCATCTTCTACTAGACTGACTATATCACATCTAGTCTAAGTGATATTAAATCTTGTCCTAAGGATCTTATTACTCTATGTATCATTGAAGACTCTCTTCATGACACATATCTACTCTGGTCGTAGAGTCCTGAGTAATGACCCCCAACAAAAGGTTGTGCGTATCATCTCCTTCTATTAAGAGTGGTGAATCTTTTATTGGCTACTCAATTACTTCCGAATAACTTAAACTGTACCCAATCACCGCCCTATTAGGCACTGATGAATGGAGCCAAAGCACAAGATTAGTATCTAAGATATTCTTGAGTACCCCAAGTCAAATAATATTTGTATAATTGCTATGATGAGACTATCATTGACACTAGAATAGAATATCCATATGATTGTCTAATAGTAGGTCAATCTAATGTACTTACTATCTTTAGGAAGCATCCATATATTAACTCTAAACAACTCATGTCTATAGCTTATAAGATTTACTTCTTGATCTAATCAAGGAGTATAATATGTGCTAGTTTATCCGAATTAATGATATCCCATCTCATTAATCCTATGACTAGGGAAAATTTAAATACTAACATAATTACACATGATAGGAATCTCATTATCATGATCTCATAATGATTTCCTACACATGATGTTTTGTATCAAGGACTTCATTAAATCAATTTAAGATCAACATCAAATCCATAAACGTATGAACATCGAAATAATGAAAAAGTATTTGTTAATCATAAAATGATTTGTACAATAAGTGCCAAAGGTGATTGCCTTTAGAGCAGTTCTCTAATAGGCATATCACACTATCATCACAATTCATAAGTATTTTCATAATTATATATTTCATAATCATGTAATAATGTAGATACTTATGAGACTCCAATCTCATTATTATTTGTTGTGACCAAGTGACTTCAGATATAGATACAGATATTGACCCATATTGGATTCAATTAGAAATAGAAATCACGAAGTAAAACTCTATGTGCAGAATTCTGAGCTTAAAGTTCTTTCAGACTGGCATATTTAATGTAATGCATCAAATCATAGAATATGCCATGAATAACAATTACTTATGATGCTGATCGCGGCTCTGTCAATTCGATCTTATGATCGATCCTTGGAAATCGGTCAAATATATAAAAGTTCCAAGATTGCGGTATAGGTTGCAATTCTCGGGTCGTCTCACTTAATTGGAACCAAGT
>JAOSBN010074038.1:5000-12935 GCA_027563595.1 Erythroxylum suave | reverse complement strand
TTCAACTTTCATCCGAAATGCCACAAATTGGGGCTCACCCACTTAGCTTTTGCGGATGATCTTATGTTATTTGCAAGAGGTGACCTTGACTCCATCCAAATCCTTATTTCCACCTTGGCTGATTTGAATTGTGTGTCGGGACTACAAGCTAATCCATTAAAGACCAATGTCTACTTGGCGGGTGTACATGGCTGGGAACGGGACTACATCTACCAGCTGGTGGGCTATCTGGAAGGGGCCTTTCCCATTAGATACCTTGGCATTCCTCTAGCTCCGATGAAAATTTCGGTGGCTCAATATTCGGTTCTACTTGAGAAAGTGGAAGACTATCTTCTTGGGTGGAATGGGAAATCCTTGACCTATGCTGGCCGTCTTCAGCTTCTCCAATCAGTTATTCATGGTTTACTTGCCTTTTGGTTCCAAGCATTCCCCCTTCCAGCTACGGTCCTTGACCGACTTACTTCCATGTGTCGATTGTTCTTGTGGGGTGGCAAACATTTTCGGGTGGCTTGGGATTCTATGTGTCTCCCCAAACAAGAGGGAGGTCTAGGGCTGCGAAATTTTAGATTGTGGAACATTGCCCTCCTTGCGAAAGCTCTATGGAATATCCATAACAAGACTGATTCCCTATGGGTTAAATGGGTGCATGAACATTATTTGAAGGGCAGAACTATATGGGATTGGCATCCTCATCCAAGAGACTCAGCCCTTATGAAGAAAATAGCTTGTATCCGAGACCTATTGTTAGACAACCTGGGGGGACTGGAGGATGCGCTTCCTCGGTTGGACTCAATAAGTGTAGCTGGCCAACTTTCTTCTAAAAAGATCTATGATCTTATTCGACCTATATATGGAAACGCTACATTCCCCCTAAAGTTTCTGTCATTGCTTGGCTCACTCTTCTTCACCGCCTCCCCACTAAAGATAATCTTCATTTTCTTGATAATGATCAACTTTGCCCTTTGTGCCACACTGAATTAGAGTCAGACTCACATCTGTTTTTTAATTGTGCCTTCACCAAGGTTGTTTGGCAGCACATTCGCAATTGGCTGGGCATGCGGGTTTCCTCTAATACTCTTCACCAAGTGATTAAGCAAATTCGGAGGAACCATTCGGGTGCCCGTTTACGTAGCAAGGCGGCCAAACTGGGAGTTTTGTTCACGGTCTACTTTGTGTGGACCTCCCGAAATGCTGTAGCTATGGATAATGCGGTGATATCGAGCGCAGATGTTATTTTTAAGATTAAACTACACATCTACAAAATCCTGTATAGACTTTATCCTTCCGAGGTGATCCCCTTCTAGACTTGATTTTGCTGGCTAGCTGGCCGTGCTGTTTGGTATCATTCTTGGCCCTCCAAAGAGGCGGTGCATTACCCTTGTGTCCTGAACCTGTCCAGGCGCCTATGGCCAGGCCTGAACATCTCCCCCAGCAGGACTTGCACAGGCGTGTTTTACTTGCCAGTTTGTCTCATGTTTGCTTTTGCTTGGTCTGTAATTAGTAGCTATCTTTTTGGGTGTACTTGGGCGATGGGATTCAAGCTTTGGTGGAGAAGTGTATAGGCTATTACCAGGCATCCCCCTGGTAATCTTCTATGCATGTTTCTCCTTGCCCTCCTGTTGTTTTATTCATTGTCTGACGGTTAAGATGCTTTACTTATCGTCATTGTACACCATGCACCTACGGGTGCAGTCTTGAGGTATGGGTATACCCTGCCACATGTGTATACACATTACTTTGGTATAAAACATTTACATTTTTTACCAAAAAAGAAAGAAAGAGCTATCAGTACGGCCATGCACCACCACCCATAGAATCAAGAAAGAGCTATCAGTAAAGAGCTATCAGTATCAGTGTGCGTTTCTTTGAGTTGTCTCTCTCAAGCATTGGGCGATTTTACTGTTCACCTAATGTCTTGCACTAATCTGCTCTCCCAGCTCTTCTCCATCGTTCTTGCTTGTTCCTGCCTGTTTCCTTCCTGGTTGCGCACTTCATTCCAGTAGTTATTTGCGGAGTTAAGCCCCCTCCTTGAGTGCCATTGCATCTGGACGTGACTGGAACTTGTGCGCGGCACTGTACACTTCAGTCTTGTAGATCCGATTTGGAGTGGATCTTTGGTTCCTTCTTGCTCTACTCAGCCAAGCTACCCCTCCCCTTCCTCCACAGATCTTCCCTCCTTCTTTTCGGCTCCAGACTTTTCGGAATTTTTGGAGGTGAACTTTTCCCGCCTGTCCCTTTTTTCAAAATTTTTCCTCCTACTTTGCTGTTGGCCTGCGGTTCTGGTTCCAACCTGTAGTTTCCGCTACCTGTGCTCCCTCTCCATGGGAAAACGTAGTCAAGCAACTAAGAAGGGACGTAACATCACTGATGACTTTTTCAATGGTCTTCAAACCCCTCCCCAGGGCACGAAGATCCTTGGCACTGGTGTTCTTCCACGGCCCTCCTTGGAGCCCCTTCCCCTTCGTATGGAGGCAGGTATGCTTCCTCTTCCTTCCTTATTGCGACCTCACCAGAAGGGGGATGATGGAGCATCCACTTCTGGTGAGCATACTGCTGGTCTTCCTGTGGTTGCTGGTATTTCTGAGTTGGGCGACAGTGAACTTGACCCCAGTGAGGCTGAAGACAGCCCTCCTATTTCTGTTCCGCAAGTGATTTCAGATGGACCTGCCGCTGTTCCTAACCCCCTCCCAAAACCTTCACCGCCCCAAACACCTAAACCATCATTTGCCAGCCTTTTCACCCACAAACGTGACCCTTCCAAAGGATTATCCCTGCATGCCCTTCCTGTACTTTCGGATGAAGTAGTTATTAAAGTTTCAGATATTCGGCCACTTGAGCAAGAATGGGGTTACTGCCTAGTCGGATGTTTTACAGGCAAATTCTCGGGTCTAAAGGCGGTTGATGAGATGAAAAGAAAATGGAATGTCCCTTGTACAATCCTCCCACATGCTAGGGGCTGGATAGTGTTTAAATTCACTTCAGAAAAGGATCGCACCTCGATCTTGGCTGGAGGTCCATATATGCTGTTTGGTAAATCCTTACTATTGAAGAAGTTAACTCCGGGGTTCCGGTTTGATGCAAATGAATTCTTGCAAGTACCTCTTTGGGTCCAATTACCGGATGTGCCATTGGAATTGTGGAATGAAATGGGCCTCTCCCGTATAGGATCAATCTTGGGTACTCCGTTGTGTACCGATCAGGTCACCTTTACCAAAACTCGCGTGGGATATGCTTGGATTCTTGTTGAGGTTAATGTTGGCAAGAAACCGCTGCTGTCTTTTCCTATTAGATTGCCCTCCGGGGATCGGTATATTCAGCAAGTGCACTATGAGTCCTTCCCCAGCTACTGTTTTTCTTGCAAGAAATTTGGGCACACCCCTTTTTCCTGCAAGCCGAAAGGCCAGGAGGCCATCCATAAGCAGTCCCCTTCAGTTATGGTACCACCCACTGCCCCTGTTACAGTTGAAGTCAAGGGCTCTTCAGTTCCAGTTGAGGTCTTGCCCCCCGCTATCTCCACCCTACCTGATCCCAATGCTGCTCCTTCTAATCTGCCTGCACATGAGACCTCTTTAGTTCCTCCCCCTTCTTTGGAGCTGGCTGACAGGGGAAGTCTTTTGAATACCGTGGCAGTTTTGGATAATCAGCGACCCCTTCCCAAACCTTCTGTTCAGGGTTTGCCTCCCAACCAGGGAACATCCCAGGTGCCTTCTAATATGGGTTCCTCTAAACCAACCCCACAGAAAGGGGCCAAAGGGATGAATGGCAAAAAGTTGTTGAAAGGTGGCAATAGGATTCAAGAGAACAAAGATGACCCTACACCGGATAAAGGGAAGGGCTTGCTGAAACCCAACCATTCCTTTGGTGGAGGGCACCCCTCCTCCTAGCTCCATGACGATTCTTTGCTGGAATGTTCGGGGCCTCAATAAGGCTTCGAAACAAATAAAAGTGGGTAAATTGTTATCCCACCACAGGTGTAGCATTGCGAGTTTGTTGGAAACAAAACTCTCGAAGGAAGGCCTTACTTTGTTCAGGCAGAAACGTTTAGCGGGCTGGGAAGTTTGTCATAACTTTGATATGATTGCTGGAGGCCGTATGGTGTTTATGTGGAATCCTACACTCTTTGATTGCCAAATCCTTGATGTGGGAGACCAGTCCATCCACTGTCGGCTGAACTGTCTCACTACCAAGCAATCTTTCTTCACCACATTGATTTATGGTTTATATAGTGTCTCCAAGCGGAGAGAAGTGTGGCAGAGGTTAATGGATCTTGGGCAGACGATTACCATCCCCTGGTGTGTTCTAGGGGACTTCAATTGTGTATGTATGGCTAAGGAAAGACTCGACTGTAATCCTCCTTCAACATACCTTATGCAAGACCTCTTGGACCTTAGGAGCTCTTTAGGGCTGGTTGATGCCCCTGCCGCAGGAGAATTCTATACTTGGCACAAAAAACATTTATGGGCTAGGCTTGACCGTGTCCTCATCAACTCCTCTTGGGATTCTCTTGGACTGCCATGTACTGTGCGGTTCTTACCTATGGTGCCTGCTTCTGATCATTGTGCTTATGTTGTGCGGCTTGAGCAACTTGACCACCCTACCCGCAAACCTTTCAAATTCTACAACATGTGGCTAAACCACCCCCTCTTCCCTTCCCTTGTTGAGGAAAATTGGTCCTTACCAGTTGTAGGTTCAGCCCAATTCTTACTTTGCCGGAAGTTAAAGAGCCTTAAACCACTTCTTAAACAGTTCAATGTTCAACACTTTGGCCACATTTCGGAGAAAGTCAAGTTAGCTACCCTTGCTTTCTAGCAGGCCTATTCCCTTTCCCTTGCCAACCCTTCCGACCCCTTGCTTCAACAAGCAGTCATAGATTCCCGTAAATCAGCTGAGTTTTTGGAGGAGGCTGAAAGGCTTTTCTTCCAACAAAAAGCCAAATGTCAGTTTCTTATGGAAGGTGATCGGTGTACAACCTATTTCCACTCCTTGGTCCGGAAGAGGGGGGTCCAAAATGCTATCCCTTCACTTGTTAAATCCGATGGATCCAATACCTCCTCTAAACAGGAGGTTGTTTAGGAAATTACCTCCTTCTACTGCCAGCTACTTGGTTCGAATTCTCCTGTTCAGCACACCGATACTCATGTGTTTCCATTGGGGGCCAGACTTGATGATCTTGATCGGGAGGGGTTAATCTCACCAATAACAGATTCCGAAATCAAAACGGCCTTGTGGGATATTGGCAATGACAAAGCCCCTGGGCCGGATGGGTTCACTTCAGCTTTTTTCAAGTCACAATGGGATCTTATTGGGGCGGATTTCCGGGATGCCGTGTGTGAGTTCTTTACCTCTGGACAGCTATTGAAACAACTGAATCACACCCTCCTCTGCCTCATCCCGAAAAAATCTGGTGACCGAACAGTGCGGGATTTTCGTCCTATTGCATGCCTCAATGTCACCTACAAGGTGATTTCGAAGATTCTGGCTAGTCGCATGTCTAGGGTGCTTGGTAAAGTGGTTGACCCAGCCCAAGCGGCTTTTCTCCCCGGCAGAAATATGAGCGACAATATCTTCTTGGCCCAAGAATTGGTTCGGGGTTATACTCGGAAACGAATCTCCCCTCGATGCATGATCAAGGTAGACCTAACTAAGGCCTATGATACTATCGAATGGTCTTTTTTGGAGGAAATGTTAATTGGCTTGGGCTTCCCGTCTACCTTCATTGGTTGGATCATGCAATGTGTTACAACTCTGTCTTACTCCATATCCATTCATGGCTCCCTTCATGGCATGATAAAGGGGCAGCGGGGGCTACGACAAGGTGATCCCATGTCCCCCCTTTTGTTTTTAATTTGCTTGGAATATTTCTCTCGTAGTATGAAGATGAGGGCCACGGACTCCAACTTCAACTTTCACCCGAAATGTCAAAAAATGGGTCTCACCCATTTTGCTTTCGCGGATGACCTTATGTTGTTTGCCCGAGGTGACCTTGCTTCCATTTACATCCTTCTTTCCACTTTAGCTGAATTGCATACAGTTTCGGGTTTACAAGCCAATCCTCTACAGACACAAGTGTATTTGGCGGGTGTACATGGATGGGAAAGGGAGTACATATACCAGCTGGTGGGCTACCCGGAGGGGGTCTTCCCCATTCGTTACCTTGGAATCCCCCTAGCTCTTATGAAAATCTCAGTGGCTCAATATTCGGTTCTCCTTGAGAAAGTGGAAGATTATCTACTTGGGTGGAATGGGAAGTCATTGACCTATGCTGGCCGACTTCAACTTATTCAATCGGTCCTCCAAGGACTGCTTGCGTTTTGGTTCCAAGCATTCCCTATTCCAGCTACTATCCTTGATCGCCTCACTTCCATGTGCCGTTTGTTCTTATGGGGTGGAAAACATTACCGGGTGGCATGGGATTCTATTTGTGTCCCTAAACAAGAGGGAGGTCTTGGGCTGCGCAATTTCAAACTGTGGAACACTGCCCTCCTTGCGAAAACTTTATGGAATATCCATGGTAAGACTGATTCTCTATGGGTAAAATGGGTGCATGAACATTACTTGAGGGGCCGCACTATATGGGAATGGCATCCTCATCCACGAGACTCGGCTCTTATGAAGAAAATGGCTCTTATCCGTGACCTTATGCTAGAGAGCTTGGGTGGTGTGGACTTTGTGGTTCCTCGGCTTGACTCTTTGTGTATGGATGGCCAGCTTTCTTCCCACAAGGTCTATGAGCTCATTCGCCTCAAACATCCGATCCGCCCGTGTATGTCGTTTATTTGGAAGCGCTACATCCCACCTAAAGTTTCAGTGATTGCTTGGCTCACTCTCCTTAATCGGCTCCCCACTAAAGACGCTCTCCATTTTCTAGCCATTGATCCAACCTGCCCTTTATGCAAAACTGAATTGGAATCGGGACCACATCTTTTCTTTCACTGTGATTTCACCAAGGTCGTATGGCAGCACATCAGTACTTGGCTGGGCTTGAGGGTCTCATCTCTTACTTTACACCAAGTGATAAAGCGAGTTCGAAGGCACCATTCGGGAGCTCGATTGCGTAGTAAGGTAGCAAGGCTGGGCATCTTATTCACGGTTTATTTTGTGTGGACAACCAGAAATGCCGTGGCTTTGGATAATGCAGTGATATCTAGCGCAGATGTTATCTTTAAGATTAAACTTCACGTCTACAAAATCATATATCGACTATATCCTGCTGAGGTGATCCCATTCTAGACTTGGATTTGCTGGCTGGTATATAGTGCAGTTCTGTTCCACTCCTGGACCTGAAGTGGTGGCTGCGTGACTTCCTGCCGCGATTTCCTATAAAATTTGTATCATGTTCGCTTTTACATGGATTGTACATATTAGTTGTGTAGTTTGGGTGTATTCGGGAGCTGGGATTACTGCTTAGGTGGAGAAGTGTATAGACTATTACCAGGCCATTCCCCTGGTAATCCTCTATCCAAGTTTCTCCTTGACCTTTTCCCCTTCCGTCTCTTTTGGTTACTCTTCCCCCTCCCCTTGATTACATGGGCTGGGATTGACGAATTTGTAGCTTTATTTTTATTGTCGATGTACACCCTGCACCTACGGGTGCAACTTTGGAGGTATGGGTATACCCTGCCATCTGTGTATACACACTATTTTGGTATAATACATTTACATCTTTACCAAAAAAAAAAAGAGTGAGAAAAAAGGACGGTGGGTGATAGAGTGAGAGAGAGAGAAAAAATGAGAGGAGAGAGAGAGGAGAGGTGCGATCGTGCGAGTGTGCGACAATGCGGGAGATTTTCTTAAATTTTTTTTTCCTGTTTTTGCAATTTGGTCCTTGTATTTATCAACTTTTACGCTATTGACGGATATTTTAAATAACAACCGGTACCAATCGAAACTAGCAGTACGCTCCGGCACCAAAAATCGATACTAAAGAGTCCAATA
>JAOSBN010074007.1:0-12935 GCA_027563595.1 Erythroxylum suave | reverse complement strand
ACCCAAAATTGCAACATATTTTTCAGGACCGAGAGTAGACTCTTAGCTCCAGAGGGACTTTTCTAGCCGAGTAGGTCGTGTTGGCGAGAGAAGTCATGGCTCACAGGTCGGTCAGCTGGGATTTTTGGGATGGCCTAGATAGATTTGATGTATTTTTCCTCTTTCATGTAGCATGTTGTACTAGGTTTTTAGAATTGATGTACAGATAGTAAAAGATGACAGACTTGTAAACTTCTGGTTTTGATGAAATGAAATGAGGAAAATTTTGGTTTAAAAAACATAATGATTTTTATACTGGTGTTTTATTATGATGCCATGTGAGGTGTTTGTAGTGATTGATCGTAGCTCACCTTTATCATAAGATATATACCAGAATGACCTGCGGGCGTCCCGGTGTGTACCCTACGATAAGGGGGCGCTACAATTGGTATACAGCAAAGACAAAGGAAAGAAGAAGAAATTTCTTGAGAAACAAGAAGATGATCTCACGGAAGAAGAAATTTGAGTGGCGATGAAGAATATAGATGATGTATGTAACACCCTACTCCCGCAAGACCCGAACCCGACATTAATGGTGATATCCGAGCTCGTGTCCCACGAGGGTGGCATGCTAGGACACTCACTCATTCAAATCCCAGTACATTCTTTTTATTTTGAACACAATCAAGTGTAAATCATAAAATGCTGAATTTATTCATCAAATATGGCCCACTTTCATTCTTAAATATTTTCAATCATCACAAGACAATCAATAGAATTTCAGTAACCAAATTGGGGCCCATTACAAATACAGAATACTTTAGTTGCTTCAGAATACAATTTTATACAAATAGTTGCGGAATAAACAATTCGATACAAATTAAGGAAATGCAATGCATACACCAACTGACCTCGACCTCTATCCTTCACTTATGCTGTAGGTATACTCCCGTTGGCCTAACGGGGTATTCTTCTGATCCTAAAAAATAATTGCAAATTTTGGATGAGTTTTTCGAACTCAGTGAGTGACCATCATCGATGCCTCACCCAGTCACATAATCATATAAATCACATTCACATTATTGCACATCTTACATTATTTGACATTTTACATGCAATACACTTAATTGTCCATGTTATGCATAAGCAATGCACATAAGATTCACTTCTTTCTTATTGTTGTGACTGAGTGCCTATCATAGACTTATCCAAATATCGGCCCATAGGGCCCAATGAAATAGAATCACGGAGCATAGCTCTATGTGCCAAATCAAAATATCACGGAGCAAAGCTCTACATGGAAGCACTTCATACTGGAAACTCAAGTCACAACGCCATTATGTTTCATGCATTCATGACATGGAATGCATCAATTACATTAGCATATTCCTATTCACTAACATTCCCATATCATCGGACCTTAGTCTGGCATTCAACATTAAAGTTGAGAATCACTCTTTCATTCATATGAAAATGCACAATTCAAACAAAACACACTTGTCATTGGACTGTGGTCCGGCATTTAGAAATCAAATTACGCAAACTTATTTCATCTCATTCACATACAATGAGCACTTCGATATCCATTCCAAAATCATGGTCATCGGACCTTCATTGTTCGGAATCAACAATCAAACACATTCATTGAATCATTCAGAATCAATCAAAAATAGAAGTCAAACAAACAACCAGTGGAATGAAACCATTTAGGTCTACTCACAAATTGCTCCCGAAGCTAAAGCCTGGAAGTGCCGGCAACGTCTGTAAGTTGACGTTCCAACTGTTCGTCTATAACAAAATAATACATACATATATCACAATCTGCACAATTATGCGTGTTCGTTACTGCATATATATGGAATGGATTATGTACAATGCATGTTCATGACAATCCCGGGTATCCTTCCTTCAAGGTTATCATAAACAAAATCAAATATCGAACCTCACTTAACTAGCATTGTTCGTAGGGTTTATACCTCAACAACCCATTTGAATCCAATTCTATAACCTAATGAGCCATTTCAGATTTCTCTCCAAACTCTAATTTTCGAGTCTACTATTCACTTTAAATCAGAGAGTGCAATTGATATAATTTGGTCTTTTAAGCAGAAGGTAGATAAAGCAGAAGCAGACAATTATTCAAAACACAGACGATGGCCAAAGACAGATGGAAACAAAGGATAGACGATACGTCAAAATACAGACGAAGTGTCTAAAGGCAGATGGAATCTCAAAGGCAGACGAAATTCAAAAGCTAGATGATAGCAAAACATAGACAAAAGCAAAACATAGACGGAAGCAAAACATAGATGAAAGGCTAAACAAAGATGATTCCTTGCATCTGTGTTAGACGAAGCGAAACACAGGCGATAGGAGGTCAAACAAAAACACAGGCGGTAGGAGGTCAAACACAGACGATAACAAAGTCAAACATAGACGATGCGGAACACAGACCATAGGAGGTCAAACACAGACGACAGCAAAGTTAAACATAGACGATGTGGAACACAGACTATAGGAGGTCAAACACAGACGATAGCAAAGTTAAACATAGATGATGCGAAATACAGACATTAGGTGGTCAACACAGACGATAAAATAGTCAACCACAGACGATAAGAAATACAGACGCTAGGTGGTCAACACAGACGATAAGAAATATAGACGCTAAGTGGTCAACAAAGATGATAAAATAGTCAACCATAGATGATAAAACATAGATGATATATAGTCAACTCAAACGATAGAATAGTCAAGCACAGACGATAAATCATAGACAATATGTGGTCAACTCAGATGATAGAATAGTCAAGCACAGACGATAAAACATAGATAATATGTGGTCAACTTAAGATGAAGAGAAGGTCAACCACAGACGATAAAACACAGATGATATGTCTTTACAGACGAAACGTCTATGCTCCTGAACATCTCTAACTCTTCGTCAACTTTCATATAAACACTTATGTATTCATACATGCTCAGTGAAGAAACAGAGCATATCACCTTTCCATATCTCACTCTCTACACTAATCTTATACATCATTTTATTTCTATATCAACTCTAAGAATCATTTCCACAACACCTGATCACTAATAACCCATCAAAACCCAAATAACACCATATCTCCAAATTTTCGTCCCCTTATCACATAGTTCAAGAGTATAATTATATGAAAATGCTATATTCATGTAGATGACAGTAACTCATCAAATTTATTTCAAAATCTCCAATTCTAAAGAATTTATTCACTACCTTCTTGTTGAAAAACTCCAAGATCTTTAACTATCCCCAAAGCTCTAATTTCATGCAAAATCATGTACTCCTCTGTGAACACTAGCCAACTTCTGGTTTTTTTTAAGGCAGAAGAAACACTTTAGGAATAAAGGAAATGATGAGGGATATGAAGAATCAGAGTTAACTATCAGAAGGAGTTTGATGGAAAACTCTGTGTATGGGAAGAATTTGGAGATGATGATAACAAGGAAAGAACTTAGCAAAAGTTCCAAACCCCCTTTTTGACTCTTTGAATTACTTAACCTCTTGACACATAATACATGCAACTGTACAGTTGTCACCTTCCTAAAGTCTAAGTTTTAACTTAGTGTCTTTTGAACTAACTCCCTCTAATTATCATCTTTACAATCCAACTATCTCCAATCTTCATTTGATTTCTTCTATTCTTTTTCCTATTTTCCATAATACTCTATAAATTACAAAGTAATCCTAAGTTCACCAAAATTCACAAATCTCATAATTCTACCAACCAATAATATTTTCAACGTAGAATATTCATAATTCTTAAAATTTCACAAATTTCCAAAAATCACAATTCAATCCAATTATACCCGGAATTATTCATGAATGCATGGATAATTAATTTCATGTGTAGAAAAATGTCACTATTCAGGTGCATGTGTATACCATTTTATGCATGAGTATGAAAATACCTTTCTAAGGTCTCATTAATCACTCATATTTACTATTTTAACCTCCCAATGGTAATGGGATGTTAGAATGTATGTAGTGCAGCTCAACCTGTAGGTGTCTATATTTCACATCACATATCAAGGCCATCAGGAAGTAACTTTGGCGCACCTACTCAAGATGAAAGTTTCAAGGTGGTTAGGACAATTTTAGAAGGAAGGTCAAAGTTTATTCATTTAAAACCCTTAGGTTTCATTCCTTCAGTCAAAGATATTCTAGACCTTCTAGGAAAACCAATTTTCAAATAGCCCAAACCTGATGATCTTGAAATTCCTCACCAAACACAACCTTTTCAATTACCCTCTATCACAGTTATTGAATTAGACGACTCAATTAGAAAACCATCTGTCTCTGAGTATCTTCATCCACTAAGTGAAAAGCTACAAGATTCTACCGTTAACTTGGAGCTCTTGGAGAATTTCATCAATTGGACTGAAGCTTGTCAAAAGCAGAAGGAAGTTCAAGAAGCCTTAGCTAAACATATTGAAGAAATAGATACTAAGGTTGATGAACTAAGAGACTTAGTGGTTGATCTTCATGAGGAAGTAGTACTTCTATATGTTTCTACTGAATAAGACCTCAAGATGATCTGCACTGATATTCAATATATGTTTTCTAAAATTTTGAAGCGTTTGAAGTGATATTCTTTTTTATTAATAATAAATAGGGGGAGAATAGTAGATTAAAGGAGAGGAAAATTAGTTTTGAAAAATTGTTATACACACTGTATATCTTTTATTATTCATCTAAATAAATATATCATTTATCTGAATATTATTTGTCTAAATACTATGGTTATTTTTCTTAATATTTTTTATCTTCTAATATTATGATTATTTGTTATCATAAAAAAGGGGGAGATTATTAAGTCAAGAAGACTTCACTTCTTCTATTGATTTTGATGAAAGTCAAATAATAATAATAATAGAAATGTGTGAACTGTTTTGATGAGTTTATTAAGTGCACAGATAAATGTTCATAAGACAAAGCACAGACATAAGATGATACGAAGTCATAAGATGAAGTACATACATAAGACGATATGAAATCATAAGATGATATGAATTCATAAGACGATACAAAGTCATAATACGATGTGAAGTCATAAGACGAAGCACAGACATAAGATGACACGAAGTCATATATAAGACAATACGAAGTCATAAGACAAAGCGCAGACATAAGATGTTACAAAGTTATAAGATGATACGAAGTCATAAGACGATGTGAAGTCATAAGACGAAACGCAGACATAAGATGATACGAAGTCATAAGATGAAGCGACGATATAAGATGAAGAATACAAATCAAATCAAGATGATACAATCTACAATGACAGTTAGTTAGTTAGAGGTGGTTACAGGACTTAGCTAACAACAGATCTCTGAAGATTCTATAAGCATTTTTGTTTTCAAGAAGACCATTGGCGAATTAGACTATAAATATCAGTGTAGTCATAGAAAATAACTTTTTACTTACTTTTACTTACATGAAATAACTTTGTGATCAAGTGAATATACAAAAAATATCCTGAGTGAAAAGAAGGAAGACAGAGATGAAGAACACCTGTAGCATGAGTTTAAAAAAGCTTAAACAATATGTTTTCTAGTGAAAGGAAGGCTAGAGCCTGAAGAGGCTAAGATAGCGGATAAAGAATACTTTGTGAAAGAGACCTGAAGAGACTCTATAAGAGTAGAAATAATACTTGTAAAGTTGAAGAGATAGTGAAATCTCAGATAAACTCTGAGGACTGGACGTAGCCTAAAGGTTAAGGGTGAACCAGTATAAATCACAGTGTCATATTCTCTAACCCTTATCTCTTTAATTGCTTGTTGTTAGAAGAAAAGATATCATTTTCACTGTTGCATTACTCAAACAAATTAAGTGCATTGTTTTGTAATTGTCTGAGTTTTCAAGAAAATAAAAAAGTTTCTAAAGATATCTATCTTAGACGATTTTACACAATTCAACCCCCCTTCTTGTGTATTTTACATATTATAAGTGATTTCTAAATTAACAAGTGAATTACTCCAAATGAATCGTAATTACTACAATAAATAAAAACTCAAGATTAAGTAGAGAAATTCAAAAGATAGTTAAATTAATAAGAAAAAATACAATAAGATATAATAACAATGGAATAAAATAAAATGAGCTAAAACAAAGTAAGTACAAAAGTAAAATTAAAATTAAAGAAAATAAAAACAATGATAAAAAAATAAAATGAAAATGGCTAGAGTAATAGTATTTATGCTTTCCTAATATCAAATTCTTCGGCAATGGTGTCAAAAACTTAATTGACCTATTTGTGAGTTATTCAAAATTATAATAATCGCAAGTGCATGACGTAGCTGTAGCTAGTACCGGTAAGTACGAGTGGATCCTACAAAAACTATCAATACTAATAATTACCTTTTCCCTGTTATCTAGCCTACATATTGATTTTATATTTTTAATAAAAAGAAAACAAAAGGTAAAACAATTAAAGAAATAGGAAATGACAATAAATGCAAAGACAGTAGAATTCAATTAGAAAATATCGTTATCAGAAATTAGTATCCAGGTTTGAATCCCCTTAAACCCTTAATAGAATAATCTTTTATGATGCAATTATTTTGTTGACGTGTTGGATCATGGAGATTCCTATGGTATGTTAATAGCTAACCTTCAGTCTACTATAAACTAATCCTAAGGTCTCTAACCAAATTACTTAGGTTAAATCTTATAGAATTGCGTTATCGATTTATGAGTCCCTTTATTAGGTTTGACCCTAATTTGGAAGATTTATTTCTTCCTATCTCTAGGGTTGCAATCCTTCTTCTAATTACGGTTTATCTATTCACACTAGGATTACTCAATCTCTACCTGTGAAATCAGATTATGAATAAAAAGCATAACTAGATTACGATAATGAATTAACCCAATTGCATTAGTAAAGGAGTCAAATCATATCAAAGTATAAACATAAGGTTCATCTAACCTAAATACTAACTGGACGTACAATTACATATTATCCAACACGAAATCAAACATAAATTGAAAGAAAAAAATTGAAAACAATGGGTTCATAATTCGAAATCTTCTTGATTGTCTTCGATCTAATGTTCTTTTGATGTAAAGGCTTGATCTTGTATTCTGATGGATCTTTCGATGAAATCTTCATATGTCCTACTTCTTTGGATCAAAATCGCACTTGGGGATTGACTTTACATCTGGAAATGGCCTCTAAAAGTTTCCCCTTCTCATTAGCAACTAAAAAAGTTGTTTTATATTGAAAATTAGGGTTTCTGGGTTATGCACTCTCGTGTGTATAATCCAAAATCACCAAATATGGTGAAAGTCCTGAGCGTGCAAAAGTACATGGACTTGCATTTGATCCAAATTGTTGTTTTTTCTGTTTTAACCGCGTTTTTGTCCAATTTCTTCTCTTTTAAGTCCATAGAGACAATT
Source organism: Erythroxylum suave (assembly GCA_027563595.1). Taxonomy (NCBI): domain Eukaryota; kingdom Viridiplantae; phylum Streptophyta; class Magnoliopsida; order Malpighiales; family Erythroxylaceae; genus Erythroxylum; species Erythroxylum suave. The sequence goes on along the minus strand of JAOSBN010074007.1, from coordinate 5,518 downwards.
ATCACCTGTAAACACACTTGAAGCATATTAAGTACCAAATATACCATAATAGTATCAAATATCCAACAAAATACATCAAATATAGATGTCAAAATATAGTCAAATATTCATCTATCAATAAGTAATCAGCACTCTTCTCAATAATATAATAGAGTAAATCTCTCCTAAATGTCTTCATTGAATCAAATAATGTACCAAATTTTAATTCAATTAGCCTCTTCATATTAAAATATGCATAAAATTTTAGGAACTTAGGCATTTTTCTCCTTTCTAAGCTCATATAAAGCTTCATATGATAAACATATCTGCATTTTTAGGATAATATTCATTAGGACATATTGTGCACCTTTTACTTATTTGAGACTCCAAGTTGAAAATAATATAAACAAGCGTGTTAACTTCTTTAACAACCTCTTCACCAACTACCTTCTCAAATATTTCATCATAATTATATAAAGTAGTCATTAAAATCACTAATGCTTCTCTACCTTGATTGTCACCTTCATATGTTAGATCATTTGAATTACTTTCATTACATTGATTGAGGCTCCATGAGCCTTACTAGAAGCACCTTCACCCTTTTGAATTTTACCAAAAAGCACAAGTAGGCTACTCTCCTTCTCTATAAGCACAAGATATTGTTCCAGCTCTTTAGAAGTACAAGTTGGTTGTTCTTCCTATTTAGAAGCACAGGAAAGTTGTCCACCCTCTCTAAAAGCACAAATAGGCTATTCACCATCTCTAACCTCATAAGTAAGTTGTTTACTAAAAGCACTAGTATATTGATCTCCCTTAATAGAAGCAATAGTAAAAGAATGACTATGAACAAAAATAAGCTCTCATAAGCATCCTTATTTAAGTCTTAGAAAAGAGATATTCAATAACAAAAAATTTATAAACATTTTTTTAAAATTAATTTTATATAAACCAGGTTAGTGTTTAAATGATAAGAGTTGTCGACTTGGCATGTCATATATGATGGATTAACATCCTTGTAATAGAAATTCAGTAGGAACTTAATCAAGTTAGATTTTAAGGCGCAATTAGTGTCACTTTATAAACTTTAGGTTGTAAAGTGGTACAAAAAAAACGACATAGACTAATTAAAACCTATTAGAAAACATTAACAATCTATTTGCGTAGATAAATAAAACAAAGTTATGAACTCATTATCTATATCAAATTAGTGTCACTTTACCAAAATCCATCTCCTTGTTGAACCTTTTGGCCCTTCCTTGGATCAATCTAGATATTGTTAGAGGTAGCTCCACCTTTGAACTATCATTCAACTCCACTATCATTGTTCCATCTTTAGGAACCCTCTCCTTAAGGCTATGTTTTTTTTGGGGTTTAGTAATGAAATGAAATAGAATGTAATATTATTCTATCATTTTGGAGGAGGGTTTATAATAGAATAGAATGGAATAGGATGGAAGGGGAGGGTTTCACATTACATCTCATTCCATCCTAAAAAGTAAAAATGAGTTACCTCCAATTTGAGAGGTTTAAGATGGAATGTAAAATAATAAATATGTGCTACCTATTATACCTTCAATAATTTTTTATAATACCGGTTATACACTCAACTCCATTAACATATGTTTTGTTCTATCAAGAGCTTAATATTCACTCATCATTGTTATACACATATTACATTTTATTCCATCTATTTTCTGAATAAAATTTCACTATATTACATTATGACCCTTTCATCTCTCCCAAACAATAATTTTCTAATTTTACGTCCATTTACTTTCCATTTCATTATAAACCATTCAATTCTATTCCATTAAAAACCTTACATCCAGTTAAATATAACCTAGTTAATTTGATCATCTCTTTGACACACACCAAAATGCTAGCAATCCCTTACAAAACAAAGCAATAATAAACGCTACATGTAGATATATGGAGAAGGAGCTCTTTAATTTGTATTAGAAATTCAAAGAATGTTTCTAAGAGTGTTGAGAGAGTAAAGAAATAGTGAGATATGTTTGTTGATAATTATTGTTAATTAAAAATTGTAATATTTTAATTATTTCAATAATAAATAGTTTATAAAATATTTTTAAAATAAAATAAACTAAAATATATATCAGTTATCAAACCTAAGAATGTCAATTTCGGCCCGACCTGTGGTCAACGTGTTTGGCCCGGTCAAACCAGCCCATAGGTCCGGTGGGTATGGCTCATGGAACGACGGATCGGGCTATGGCATGGGAAGCAAGGGCCACGGGTCAAGGATGGACGAGCCACGGGTCCGCCCATGGCCCATGAACTATGGGCAGGTTAGACCACGGGTCTGCGCCCCGCCCACTACTTTATTAATTTAATAATTTTTGTATATTAACTTAATAATTAATAATAAACTTAAGTAAATTAACGTTATAATATATAATATAACGTTTTTGTCCTGCCCTTGCACACGCCAAGGTCAGTCGTTTACCTTTCAAGGGGGTTTTAGGCATCTTTGTAAAGCCTGAGGGGGACTTTCCCCAACCCTAATTAATTACTGTACACTATCCCTCCGCCTGAAATTAAAGGGACACGGAAGGGGAAGATCATTATTACGTCCATTTCTCTAAACCCTAGCTCGTTTCTGCAAGGGAATTCAACCTACTAAATCAATTTCTTTTTTATTTGCTATTCTCGGTAGAGTTGAGTTTTCTTCCTCTTCTGTATCTCATAGAAGAAGAACAATAGCGAGCGAGTAGATTGTGGTGACCTCTCGTAAATTCAACGGATTTGCTTGAGGATTGTATGAATCAAGAGCTCAAGGCCCGAGATCCACTTTTGAATTGGAATTTGGAGGATAAACCTGGGGTTATAGGGTTTAGTGACATGTTGACTTGGGGACAAAGAAGTAGATTAGGAACTCCTGTCTCCACGAGCCAACGACGAGAAATTTTTTGGGAATTTCAAACTTAGATCTACAATGATCTAAAGCCCTAATAAATATTTCGAGACCATTATTATTATCCTCCCCACCTCGTCTCTCTTTTACAGGGTCAGAGCAGCCCAAAACAAGGTCGGGAGTCGCTACTGTGCTTAAAACCCACGCGCCTCCTCTAGAAATCAGCCAAAATTTGCATATATTAGATCTTTTAGGCAGCCATTCTAGGGCCGCCCTAGGTACGATTCACTGTATCAGACTTCTTTTTTGTAGCTCAACTTTTCTAGTATCATATATATTGATTTTATTCATATCAGTATTGTTTACTATTGGTTGTAGTTACTTAGTTGATTTATCTAATACGCTTACCTAGGTACTTACCCCAAGGTTGCTGAGGTGTCTAGCTTTTGGTAGTGCGGGGTTGTAGAGTTGTCTCGTTTCCACTTTTGACTATTATTTTTTTGCATTTTTTAGTTAGTATTTGTGCTATTGCATAATAGACCCGCGTAGTAGTAGTGATAACTAGAGATTGTATCTAGTGATTTGGGGGTGAAGTAGGGGGCAATTGCGGGCGGGGGTGCAGGATGTAGGTTTACGTGTCGGTACTTAGAATATGGGGACCTTGAACGAGAAATTGTTCGAACTCATTGATGTATTCAAGAAATGAAGAGTTGATGCCATCTGCCTCTAAGAAACAAAATGGAAAGGGAAGAAAGCAGAGGAAATTAGAGGGTACAAATTGTGGTATTCAGGGAATGACAATAGGAGAAATGGAGTAGGAATTCTGGTGTCAGAGAAATACAAAGGCGATGTAGTGGAGGTGAAGAGATGTGGGGATAGACTAATGATGATAACCTTAGTTGTGGGCCTATAGTCGATGCATATAGTTTGTGGTTATGCACCCCATGTAGGGTTGGAGGATAGTGAGAAAAAGGAATTTTGGGATAAGTTAGACAATGTCGTAACTACTTGATAGGATTGAATTTTCTTATATTTTCTTATGTATTTGCAAGTGATTTCAATCCTATTTTTAAGATAAAATGTTCAATTTTTGTTGACTGTTAGGTTGGATATATTGATATATTTTTGAGACTAAAAAGAAAGATTTTCTAAAATAAATTGGAGCATAATTGTTTATTAAGTTAAAGGCATAAATTAAAAAAGAAGAAGAAGTTTGTGCACTACGTGAAACGCAACAGCGCATGCGTTTAATGCATGCACAAATGCTGCGTAACGTTAACATTAAACAACGTTAAGCGCAACTCACATTGCGTTTAACCCAACGCAGTAACGTAGTGTACACTGTGTACAGTCCAAGCGTACGCAACGTTTTTTTAAAAAACGCTGGAGAACGCATAGGTCGTGCATTATAAACTACTAGAGGGTTTTAAACATGGGAAGTTTTTATTTGTTTTGGGCAGACAACAGTGGCGGCAAGAACGAAGCACTAATGTGGGAGAGATTTAATTTGTTTTGGCAGGGATAGTGGCAACACAACAAGGAGAAAATATGAAGAACGTAAACGCAAAGCAGAGGAGTAAGGCAGGCGTGGAAGCTAAGTAGAAGGAAAAATATGAAAGAGGGGGTACACATTTATAGCATAAAATTAAATATGGAAGGCTAGGTTCTCGACACCGGTTCAACGGAAATATAGACGTCGAGTCACGGTTAAGCTATTTCTGTCATTTTAAAGTTGTGGTTTCTTTTCGGATTGTTATGTTGTTGGTATTGATTTGGATGGTTTTAGGATAAATGATCTTAATATGTTATTTTGATTGTTTATTTTAAACCTATTGCTAAAATATCAATTGTAATCCGTAATCGTTACTTTTGATGTTTGTAAGTAGCGTCTAATGATCGTTAATTGTTAGGAACAACATAACTTAGGTTGGATAACCCAAACGTGTGAGGTTACTGCCTATATTGATCGTTTTCCAGTTCGTAATGCGACTGTCAAATTGAATCTAGAGATCGTACCTAGGTTATTCGGTAGTTAGGTTTAATTAATGATCATATCTTGATTAAATTCAACCTAAGGGAAAATCGAGATTTGTAGAGTGTTCTATTAGTCTCAAATCAATAGTTCGAAAAGGATTGTAAAGACTTTAGAATGAAGGAATATGCTTGATTATGATTAGGCCGAGATTGACCCTAGAACCGGACTTTACTTATACTCAACACTTTTCTCATTTTCGATTAATTTTTTTAATTTATTTTCGACAGTTTACTTTTATTTTAATTTTCTAAATTGTTTGAAACCTAAAAAACCCCCATTTTCTTTCCTTGCATCAATTAATTTCATTACGAAAATTAACCAAACATTCCCTGTGGATTCGATCCTAACTTACTGCAACTACAAATTTTAGTGTGTAGAGTTAGGTAAATTTTGCAATGCACTCGATACTCGCTGTCACTACCATCCCTAGAGAACAAAAAATCTTCATCGGCGGTGATTTCAATGGCCACGTCGGAGTAGAGGTCGACGAATACCACAGGGTACATGGAGGTTTTGGCTTTGGTGTAAGGAATGACGGCAGTAGGGACCTGTTAGACTTTGCATCAGCACATGACCTGATGGTGGTTAATACTTTCTTTAAGAAGAAAGATGACCACTTAATCACTTTC
>JAOSBN010073987.1:0-12936 GCA_027563595.1 Erythroxylum suave | reverse complement strand
AAAAAAATAAAAAAAATTTAACGAATAAATCCATAAGTCAAGAAAATAATTAGTTCGAATAAATAAATAAATAAATAAATTTTCGGGACCCAACATTTAGTGCATTTATAATTGTGGCTGCATCATTGAGTATGATATCAAAATTGTGTTGTGGTTATGTATCTATAAATTGATATTGATGTGAATATATTTTATGGATCAATTGAAAGAAGTATAGATATTAGTATAAATGACAAGAATTAAAGTGCATAAGTAAGTTTGAAAGAAAACCAAATTCTTTCTATGACGTAGAGAGGTTGAAATTGGACTTGAAACGGTTATTTGATTAATGTGATAGGAGTTATGATTTAGCATAAGAATATGTCAATGGAATTGAGATCAACACTTTATGATGATTATGCTTCTATAATTCTGAATTGATTGAGAACATACATATGGAAGATGAAATAAATAATAACGAAATAAGTAGAAGTCCTCGAGGTTAAGTTGACCAGTTATTATAAGTGCATATCTGATAATGTGGTTACATTAGTGAATAATGTTATTGAACACATATGTAATATATACTTGGATATGGTATAAAAAGTGATTTATGACCTATTGGAAACTTTTTAGTCATAATTCCTATAGTCAAACTTATGAGATGAATTAGAGTGGCGCATGAAAGTGTTTATGGTGATTAATTGAGTATAGGTTGAAAGTGTATATGATATTACAGTATGTGATAAATTTGAGGAAAAAAAGAAGGAAAAGAAGCAGGGCATGATCATGGCATAGTCCCCATGATCGTGGCCAAGATTAATTGGTTCTGTCACAATCGTGGCAGAGTCCTCACGATCATGGCCAGTTCTATGAGCTTTTGTAACGATCGTGAGAAGGTCTACCATGATCATAGGCAGGGACAAAGGGTTGTTATTCAGAATCAATTGAGATCGAAGTATCATTAGTATAAGGTGTTTATTGGTGACTTTTCAAAAAATACATCTTTAGATAAAGATGTAATGATTTTGTTAATAAAGATCAAAATATGAGAATCAATGAATATGTGTTATGTTTCACTAAACTTCATTATAAAGAATCTTCAGTTCATGGAAGGAATGATAGTAATTGATCTTATTGAGGTATTGCCTAAATGGCTAGGAAGCTATAATATAGTTGATTGATAAAGAGTATGTAAGGAGTATAGATGATTGAGAAGAGAAATTTTCTTTTGATAGAGAATTTCACCGAATTAGGTTAAGTGGACCAGATGGTTTACTTTTTAGAATGAACAATGATGGAACAAACTAGAAGTGAATATTGGAGTCCCATTTCTAACTGAGACTTAGGCGTAAGAAGTTAAATATTAGCACTGAGAGTGCATACATTCTATTTGATGTAAAGTAGCCAACTATGTTTTTAGGTTTATGGAATTGAGATGATGTTTTTTCCTATTGTTATATTGCTAACAGAATTTAGGTCCACAATGTGCTCCATATTTGTATATTCAAAAGATATAATAAGTTTTATTTTATATATGTGTTCGTAAATTGAGGTTTGTGAATAAATTGAAATGTATGGAGAAACTAGTATAAATGAACAAACATTATATTGTTAATGAGAAATTGGAGGAAATCAAATGAATGGAGAAAGTCATTCGAGAAAATAAATCAATCGAGAGACTAAGAAAAACATGAGATAATGTTACCCCATCTAAAGAACTAGTTACTTAAGAATTTCAAGAAACAATTATAGGCACATTGAGTTTTGAAGATACCTTTTAGGTTAATAAATGCCCCAGATAGCAGCTATGGCAATAATGAATAAAGTGTTCCAACTTTGCTTAGATCCATTAGTGACTGTGATCATAAGATGATAATTGAGTATATTCAAAAAGTTACAAGGAATATTTTGAATACTTGAGGTAAATCGTACATATCATGAAGAAGAAACAATTATATGGAAAATTCAATAAGAGTGAACTTTAGCATCAAGTAATATGTTGGGTATATGATACCTGAACATGTCATATTGGGAAACTTAAAGAAAATAGAGATAATGATGAAGTATGAAACTTATGAGGAAAAATGTGTCATTCAGATGGACTAATGAATGTAAAAAGAATTTTTGAGGAATTAAAAAAATTGATTGATTACAACATTGATGTTAATTATTCCATCTGGATTTGGAGATTTTGTAAGATATAGCGATGTTTCACATAAGAAAAATAGGGTGTATTATGATGCAACATAGTAAAATGATTATATACGTATTGAGACTATTAAAGTCTCAGATATTTAATTATCCAGTACATGATTTAGAATTTGCTACAGTAATAATTGATTTGGAAAATTTGGAGACACTATATGTCTGGGGCGAAACATTCCAGATATACAAATCATTAAAGTTTGAGGAAATTGTTGAGTTTGAAAGAGTTAAATGTGAGACAGAGACAATGAATACAATTGTTAAAAGATTATGGTTGTACAAATGAGTATTATCCAGTAAAGCTAGTGTTGTATCTAATGCATAAAGCAGAAAATCCAATAGCAGTGTAGTAAGAATTTGGATATACAGGTTACTAAACCTAGTGCAATAAAGAACATACAATATTGACTTGAATTTTGGGTAAATCAAAGTATTATTAGCTATTGAATTTAAGATCAATTTCATATGGAAAGATTAAAAAAGCCTAAAAGTGAGGACCCAGAAATTGTGAATCATATTAAGAAATTGAAAATGAATCTGAATTTGGAGTTTGAATAGGAAAATTGATATTTTGTGATTGTAGTAAAAAGTATATGTACCCGATATAGATGATTAAGTAAAGAGATTATTAGGGAAAGCATAAATTGCTATACATCCTAGTAGGAAGATACCGAAACAGCATTCAGCAAGTAACTGAACATTTGATTTGCCAACAACCCTAACTGTAGGAGATATGGTTAGAGCTTACATTTTGGAGTTCATATGAACATGAGATTAATATATGGTTTTGATTGAATTCGATTAAGAAAATCAATATCACAGTGGTTTGGTAGGACACTGTATAAGGTGTTATATGACAAAATGAGTGGTCCACCTTTATATTGGGATGATAAGGCCTAAAAAGATAGTTCAAGGCCAGAATTGATTAGAGATGTTGATAAATGAAAGTGATATGTAATAGAAATTAAGTGATTCAAGAAAGGAAAACGAATTGGGTAGATCAACAAGGAAGATAGGGAATATAGAGAGATAAATAAAGTGTTTTTAAAAGTACCACCTTGACAAGGTGTGCTAAAGTTCAATAAAGTGGGCATATTAAGTTGAAATGTATTGATCCATATGAAATATTAAGGAAAATAGGGTCATTGACTTATTAGTTAGTCTTACCAAAAAAAATGTATATAAGATCCACACTGTGTTTCATGAGTATGTTTAAGAGATATTCTATGATCTGATAGATATATTACCGATTCAGTATTATGGATACAGGAAATCAAATTGTGAGTAATCTGAGATATATTGAGAAACTACTGAAGATAGTGAGATACCAGAATAAGCAAATGAAAAACCGAGTGATTCCAACGATTGTAGTCATTTGGAAAAAATTATTTGAGTGTTGAAGTTAAATGCAAAATGAAGGAGCATATGAGGAAACAATACCCCCGCCTTTTTGATCAATAAGATAAGAATTTCGAGGACAAAATTTCTTAAGGAGGAGAAAATTGTAATATATTGTTTTCCCATGTTAAGAGTTAGAACCCTAAAATATTGAACATGAGAGATATTAATGAGAAACTAAATAATTGCATTTCATACTCATGCATAATATAACATACATACACGTGAATTTGATTATTGCACACATTACAATGACTATGCATGCACTCATTACATTTTCTAGGTATGATTGATATTTAATGTGATTATAATGTCAATTATGGATTATGCATTTTGAAATTGAGTTGGTGTGTTTAATTAGTGATTTAAATTTTTTGGTGAAAGTTTAGGAAAATTTTGAAATTCTGGGTATTTTTGGGACTAGGAAAAATGTCAAATGGTAAGACAATTGATAAATGGTAGTGGAAATAAGTATTGAATGACAGTAAAAATTTTCATAAATGACATTAGGATTTATTGACAAGTATAATTGAAAATTAGGAGACAATTGGAGTAGAAATTGTGACCAGAGTAGCCACCGAAATAAGGCTTATAAAGCTTAGAAAGTGAAAAACAGCTTAAAGCTTAGAATGTGGTAAGAGTCTCTGGCTCACTATATATAATGAGCCACATATCCCCAACAGATAAGGGACATTTATTAATGAGCCCGGTATCCATAATTAATAGGGATAGTTACAAGCACTCGGTCACAACAATAATAATTGGAAGTGAATTTTATGAGCATTGCATAAATAATTGATATGTAAGTATTAAATGATCGAAATGAACTATTTAACTACCTCAAATGTGAAATAAATGAATAAAGTGTTAATTGATGCTACATGATGAATTAATGAATATAATGTGAATTATGTGATTATGTGAATTACTGCGTTATGTGATATGAGTGAGTCATCGAGGATGATCCACTCATTGAGTTCGTAAAACTAAACAAAATTGTAACTTTTTTTCAGGCTCAGAGGAGATACCTATTTAGACAAAATGGAAATATAGCCGTTGAAGTCGAATAAGAGATAAAGGTTGGGATCAATTGGCCTCTGCATACATTTTCTACTATTTTGTATTAAAGAATTTATTCCACAAATACTGTACCATGTGTATGTGAATAATTTTGATATGTAATGTCTTTATGACTGAAAGTGTTTCGAAATTGTAATGGACCAAATGATTATTGGTATTTTGCTATGTGTATATTGTTTGTGACATTTGAGATTGAAATTTTTATAATAAAATGGGTCATTAAATGATTATTGATTTTCTGAAAAATGTGTGTGATGTTTGTGAAAAATTTGCAATGAGTTGTGTTTGACTACTCTAACACGTCACTTTCACAGGGCGTGTGCCTAAATGTCCTTGGGATGTATAGATACATGCTCAGTGGAAGTGGGGTGCTACATTTGTATTATTTGGTGGATCATTTAAGCTCACATTAGAAAAGGCATTGTGAAAAGTGTTTGGGTCAAGGTATGGTTGAGCATTTCTAGAATTGGTGTATCAAAAACAACATCTAGCTGTGATATGTCCTTTTTTGTAGCACATTTGACAAGTAGGTGGGTTATTGTTATAGTTGGACCTTGTAGTAAGGATGGGCTGAAATGTCGATGTTGGGTTAATGTATAGGGTCTGGAATGGGCTAGATAGTATAGGGAGTGTGGTTGGTGGGTTTTGATAGGCATTAGAGTGGGCTGGGTCAGTATTGTGAGTGATGTAGGCCGAAAGGTTGTTTAGTGCAGGCCCAAAGGCTAGTTTATTTGATTTGGGGAAGTTCAGTTGATTAGGGTTAGAGAAATGCTGGGAGGGGTGGCCATGTTGTCATCCTCCATGTCCAAAGTTTCAGTTGGTGGTGCCAGTAGCAAAAGTAGCATCGAGAGCAGGAGAGGCAGGTGCGTGATGCAACATTAGTTGCTGTTTATGCAGAAGTAGTTTTGCGCGAAGCTCAGTGAAGGATTGCAAGATCTAACGATTCTCAATGGCGGTGAAAAAAGCTTCATAGTCAGTTGGTAGGCCAATCAGGGTAGGGACACAAAATCTTCATCTAGAACCGCTTCTCCAATTACAGTGAGATCTTGCGCTATAGAGGATAGATTTGTAAGATATTTGAAGATAGAAGAGCTACCTTTCCTTATGGTGTGCAATTGACAACAAAGAAGAGAACGTGGGGTTATTGTCTGCTGCAAGAAATGAGTCTCTAGTCGGGTCCACAGCTGGTGGATATTAGTACATCCAAGTGCCAGAGAAGACACTACTAGTGACAGGGTAGGGTAAGAGCATAATACAACAATCTATAATTTTTTTCCCACTTTAGGTATTCTTGGGAGAATGAAGTTAAAGAAGACAAAATGGTGTTGTTCTTGGTGGTGAACTTATGGAGCTTGAATCATGGCTGAAGAATTGCATACGTTATCAATAAGTTCTCATAAGCACTGACCATTTTAGTCTTAAATATCTTTTGGAACAACCACTACTATTCCTCAACATTATGGGCTAAGTAATCTTTTGGATTATGATTTTATCGTGGAATATAAGGCTAGTCGGGAAAACGTTGTGGTTAATGTCTTATCCCACCAATCAGAGGTGGATGACCAAACTCTCCCTTCCATTTCTATGCCTTTGGTAAGTATCTTTGATCATATCCCCCCAAGAGGATAACACCATTCCAGATTTACAACATCTTGTATCTAAAATTCAAAGAGCTGAAGTCGTGGGTCCTTGGAAGTACACTGATGGGCTTATTTTCTTTAAGAATCGCATCTACTTATAAATACATTGTCCTTTATGTGAGTCCATTCTTTCTTCACTTCATAACATGGTTTATGAAGGTTATCAAAAAACTCTTTGTTGTTGCTACTGATTTTTATTGGAAAGGTATGAAATACGCTATTCAGTCATTTGCTCACACTTGCCAAGTATGCCAACAACAAAAGATTGAGCACCTTCATCCTACCAGAGTTCTGCAATCATTCCCTGTTATGGTTCAAATTTGGTCTAATATATCAATGGACTTCATTGACAGTTTATCGAATTCTCGAGAAAAATCTATCATCCTTGTTGTAGTGGTCAATTTTCTAAATATGCTCATTTCCTTACAGTCTCTCATCCTTACACTGTTCTGTCTGTAGCACATGTATTTTGACCAGATTGTGAAGTTACATGGTCTAAAGACTATTATTTAGATCGAGATGTCATTGTCTATAGTGCCTTTTGGAAGGAGCTCTTTATCTTATATGACACTCAACTCTGCTTAACCTCTTCTTATCATCCCCAGACTGAGGGTCAAATTGAGATCATTAATCGTGCAGTCGAGATGTTGCTTCACTAGTGAGAAACCGAAGAAGTAGGTTGACTGGCTTTCTTGGGCAAAATTCTATTACAATACTAGCTTCCATTCTTCTCTAAAGGGCACCCCATTTCAAGTTGTCTATGGTAGACCTCCTCCACGATTGCTTTCTTACATTCTAAACACTTCCAAATTAGCTATAGTGGATATCACTCTTCGTGATTAGAACACCATGCTTCAAAGACTACATAAATATTTATTGCAAAATTAGTCACACATGAAAAATCAATATCACTCTAAGCAACAACATCTGGGGTTTGCTATTGGTGACTTAATACTCTTAAATTTGAAGCCTTATCGTTAAATTTCCTTGTGTAAAAAATCCAACCATAAACTATCACCTAAATTTTATGGTCCATTTTGTATCATTGCTCGCATTCACCAAGTTGCTTACCACTTGGCACTACCATCCAACTCTCGTTTGCATCCATTTTTCCACATTTCTTATTTGAAGCAATTCCATGGTTAAGCGAATGTGTCTATTCATCCTAAACTGTCACTTTTTCCATAAAGTGAGGCACGACTTCAACCACAAGCTATTCTAGACCATTATACAATTCATGGTATTCCCAATTACTGGTTCATTGACAGGGTCTATCTCCAACTAATGCTTCTTGGGAGGATGATGTCACCCTGAGGTAGTCACTTCCTTCCTTTTCACTTGAGGACAAAGCTCATAGGGAAAGGGAGTAATGTTACATCTCTAAAGGTTTACAAGTGCCACACTTGACAGGGTTTATCTCCAACTGATACTTTTTGGGAGGATGTTGCCACCCTGAGGTAGTCACATCCTTCCTTTTCACTTGAGGATAAAGCTCATAAGAAAGAGGAGTAATGTTACATCTCTAAAGGTTTACAAGTGCCACACTCATGGGAGGTTTAGGCAAATAGATTCGGCAGTAACTCAGCAAGAGAAGTAGTCCAACTAATCTACTTTTCTATATTTACTTGGAACATTTTCTCTCCTATAATTAGTCATGAGCAATTATTTGCTTGAAGCAGTTGTAATTCCAAACTACAATCTAAATTGGCAAAGGCAAGTTGTCTTTTCCACTAAAACTTATAGTCTATGAGATTGGAGAGTTCTCTCAAATGAGCTCTCAATTTTTGGGAGTAATTTGAACAAGAAGGGAAGAAAGATGAAGAAACATTCAGAACCATAATCTAACTTCTTTCTGCAAAGACCCACAATAAGATCATTCATCTAGACCATACAGTCACCCTCTAAATACATGACAGCAATATTAACTTTAAGTTCATTTGGTGTTTGGTAATATATCGAAGGCATTTTTCAACATTCAAAATCCAAGCATAAGGATCTCCTTCATCAAAACGAGGAAATTCCATCTTTGTATGATGTCGTTTGGGATGTAAAGAGGGTCAATTATTGAAAAATGGCTTGGAAGGGTTGATTGGATGTGTGGGAGAAGTGTTTTATGAAGGAAGAGGGCAAGGTGGTAGAGGATTAGTTGAGGAAATGGAGCAGGTGGAAACCATTGTGGTTAGTATGAGGCTCTGATATAAAATGTTAGGACCTACTGATGAAAGTAAGCAAAAGGGCTTCCTAGTAGTAAACTTAAATGAAATAACACTTAAAGATAGTCCGTATGGGAAGGACTACACTTAATTCTGCCATTTTTAATGAACAAACAAACAGACTATCCAAACTAGTAACAACATAACAAATTCATAAGACTTGACAAAACTAACTCGAAAGTGAAGCTAAAAGTGACAATTATGTAGAACATGTAAGTGGATTGGTTACAGATTTTCCTAGATTTATGCCAGACTTAGAAATTGTCATATACTATTAACTTCCTAACTGTTGACTTTTTCTATGTTCATGTGATTTCTATGTGATGCCTTATTTTTCCTTTTAGAGTAAGCCTTTAAGAGAGGTGTTGTATCAAAACTCATGAAGTATCTTGATATGCTAAAATTCTTAATATAGCTAGCTATTTACAAATAATTAGTACCGGCTTGAAGATGGAAGATAAACTCCAAAATGAAGGGCATTCTTAATATCTATCAAGCATTGTGAGCTATGCATACCATCATATGTAAAATATTTTATCTAATTCTTAAACAAAAGTTAAATGGAAAGTTAGGTCGAAAGTAATCATTGCCCAAAAAATTTTCACGCACAACAAACTACATCTACAGTAAACGATTCTCGCATTCCTAGTATATTGATCAAGGATAAAGAAACAACATCCATTAACTTTTACCTTTGATTTAGAGTACCAGATTATGTGTTGAGCCACAAAATTATTGTTTAAAATTGAAAGTAAATATAAAAGAAATAAAACTTTGCCGTATCAAAGAAAAAGTAATAATAATACAGAAGCAATATAACTCACGTAAATAGGTTTTCTAGATGACACATAAGCACCCATAGTGGTTTGATCCTTAGGAGCCCTATTTACAAACATATAAAGTAACAGTATCAGCCAAACACAGTCAAAACTCATATAAAACCAAGAAACTTCAAATGCTTGACATAATAGTAAACTATAAAGCTACTCACTATCTAGTAAGAATACAACTAAGGCAATGTAGCAGCATCTGTATGATAACCAATTATATTTAAAAGATTCAAATTTCATTACTCACATTATTACAAAACTATTACTAACTCTACACCTCCATAAATGGCTCCTGTCAATACTCACTTGACGCACAACTTTACTATAGCCTTAATTGAATTCAGGAAGAATATTTAAATATCCAAATTTGTTTAGAACACTTATAAAAAAATATGTTAATGTATCTAAACTAGCATAATAGGATGAGATTACTACATCTAACTAAGCAAATCGTTGATTCTCTAGACTTTTTTTGAACTTTCATTGTTTTCCTAAATGCACAATGAAGTTAATTAAGAATAAATTTTAAAGACTTTAAAAATCAATTGGCTTCTGTTATAAAAGTTTAACATAATATTTTATCCAGTGTTTATTCATGCAAACACGATCACAACCTTTGCATTCTTTGTATCTACCTGGTTCATCCTCTTTAAAATAGGTAGTGTCTTCCTTCATAAGGATATGAATTAAGAAACATCAATAGCACATACAACAAGTGTATTAAAAATATTCAAAGTAATATACACAGACTCATGCCTCATTAATGGAAGTTAGTTATTTGAATTCCTACTCATGAAACATTAGTTATCATTCAACAAATTATGCGGTTCAATCTAGTTCTCATCAAAAATAAAATATTGGATCTTTTCTAAGAATTAATATTTTGAAAATGATGATAGTCAATGAAAATGCAAATAGGCCATTGTCAAATATGGATTTATAGCTACTAATCTCAAAGTGGGCTCTCTGATTATTTGATTGAGTCTTTATGATTTTGAGACCTACTATTTTCAAGACCAGTAAGCACATAATACACTCATCACTTAAATTCATAAGAATAAATTAGGACAATGAAGTTACCATTTTGTGTGGAATGCTTACCTGAAAAGCTTTTATTTGAAGCATCCTTTATGCTTGGCTTATTTGGGAAGAAAAAAGAAGAAATGTATAACAATTATGTGATTATGAGTAGTATAATTACAATGGTCAGATTGGGAAACATTGAGAAAGCTACTCATGACACTAAGGCTTTATGTATTGAACAACATATTGAGGAAGATTGACATCTGTAGAGAAAAGCATATGAGTAGATGCTATGAATAAGCCTTGTAATTTAAGCATAATCAAGCCTTTAAATGAATGAATAAAATGACATGTTAATGAAATAACTTTTAAATGTATTTAGATAATGTCACTTGACATTTTATTAATGAATCCTAGGTAGATCAAAGTTCCCTTTAGTTTTTTATTTATCCTAAATTAATCCACTAGTTTTGGTTCTAAAAGTTCATAGCAAGGAAGTATACAAAAACATAAATAAGAATTGGAAACTCTATATTTTATTTTTTTAGGAAGAAAATTTGAAATAAAAATCCAAATTTGATTAGTTTAATGACAATCCACATTCTTTACATATTCTCCCTTAGAACTACTAATTTGACTATCATATACTGGATGAAAAAGTTCTTTTATATCATTCATGACTTTTCTTCTAGAAAACACAGAAAAAGGATGACTTTCATTGGTCACCCACATACAAACAGTCGCGCATCGAAAGAGTAATATTTCTACTAGGTCCTAACCAGTTGATGCTAGACCAACAGATAATAATTAATGTGGCCAAACCTATGTTAGGAGCAAAAGTATAAGTTTTAGTTATTCACATGGAACATTATATGAACAATAGCAATCACATTTTAGTCATA
Organism: Erythroxylum suave; assembly: GCA_027563595.1. Classification (NCBI taxonomy): domain Eukaryota; kingdom Viridiplantae; phylum Streptophyta; class Magnoliopsida; order Malpighiales; family Erythroxylaceae; genus Erythroxylum; species Erythroxylum suave. The sequence continues at coordinate 1,663 of JAOSBN010073987.1, read as the reverse complement.
GATTAAATTCCTTTTTAGTTGAGATTCATATTTAGTTTCTTTTCCATAGGAATTTGTTTACAATTCAATAACTATTTGTAAAACCCATTTTTGCTTATTGATTAATTGATATTGGACTACTTAACTCAATTCTTGTCTCTTGTTCTCTCTTTTTTTTTCCCTCTGTTTTTCAGCTTCTAACCCATTCTAAAGTTCTATGTTTTATGTTCTGCTTCTGTAGCTAAATTCTTGTTAATAGGACTTGTGTTCCATCAGTATTTCACAACAATAATGCATGTTATAAATGTTCATTGAAACAAGGAATAAGAATAATATAGTCCATTTCAAAAAAAACATAGCTTCCAGACATACAAAAGATATTTCGCTTTTGATTACGTACCAGTCCCAATGATGACTTTCTTGAAAGATTTGCAGCCATATAACTTTTTCTCCTTAAAGTCCTTAAAATATAAATTGCAAAGAGAATATGAAACAAAACCACTCATAAAAACAAGTGAATGATAACATACAATTAACCTATTTTTGGTACTAACCTAAAAATGTGAACAGAGAGGGTGACTTAAAAAGCTTTTTACATGATGTTTGAAGTAATAAGATAAAAGGGAAAAAAATCTAGAATAAAAGAGTAAATTGCTCAATCCATTTGCATGTAATTTGCAATTCTCATATTCAAAATTCAAGAAAAGAAAATTCCTTTCCTTAAAAGAAAGAATGGTTCTCCCATATTTATATCAATATAAGCACAGATTATCTTCTAAAAAGTAATAATTTCTTTCAAAATTCTACATTCAAGGAGCTATTTATCTACCAATCATCTTAAGAAGAGAGACAAACTGAAATTTTATGCTTGCATGTTACAAATGGCGTCATGAGATAAGAACAAAATGTAAAATAGTACTCTTGCCATCTTAAGACACCATGTCATGTACAGAGCCACTTACATTGGTTTGGAGCCATCGCATGTTACATTGGTTTTGGAATATTTGGTTCGAACATTGCTTACATCAGCCAATGCTTTCCTTATCACCTTTTGATTTACTGAATAAAGCCAATATATAAGTATAACAAAAGCAAATAAAGCGAGAATCTATATTCTAACATTTCAGGCTTATATCTTGGATACCAAAGCCATCACGCTGCCCTTTGATCCTTCCCCCCAACTTTTGAACATCCTTGTTGTTTAAATGACATAAAAAACTAGAGATAAGTGTTTTTCAGAAATAAAGCCAAAAGTATGTTAAAAGTTAATTTGTTATTTTCATTTTAGTAATTTCTAGATAAGTTTAAGGTCTCTTAGTCTTCTGTGTTTGACTTTGTGATAGCATTAAAGAGTTCTCGGGAATAAGTTCGAGTCTTAATTGTGAGTCTAGAATTATCTTTGAGTACTTATAAGTAAGCTTAAGTTTGTACGTCTCTGAGATATGAAAAAAATGTAAAGCCCTCCTCCTTTGAAGAATAAAAGAAAACAGAGTATTGCAGAAAGTCTAACCTGCAATTCCTCCAACAAATTTGGTATCAGAGCCAGCATGGCTTCATCTATCCCTGTCACGTTCTTCACCTATTCCCCTAGCCAAATACCTATCTTCGATGGAGAGCACTACGAATATTGGAGCTCTCAAATGGAGACGATCTTCGTTTCTCAAGATCTATGGGAAGTGGTGGA
>JAOSBN010073946.1:0-12937 GCA_027563595.1 Erythroxylum suave | reverse complement strand
ACATCTATAATCCAAGTGAAAGATTTTCAATGTTATGTCATAAAAAATTTGGTGTTAAAATAGAAGGATCATAATCTTGTATTCCCATTTTACATTGATATGCCAAACATGGATAAATGAGTATACATAATACACTAGCTTTGCTAACAATTCCTAATAACAAAGAGTAAAAAAAAAAAGACGAGCATTCACCTCTAAGATATCAGCAGATGTTATACTAGAATCTATCAATTGAGCCTTAAGAAGATCAAACTTCTTAGGTGTGAGCTTGATCAGTATCCTGTATGAAAAACAGCAATTGAACTTATTAAAATGATACTACTAATAAGGGTTATAGTTCTTTCAAAAATTGGATCGACAAAATTATTAATCATGTTAAGCATTAAAATAGAAGGATCATAATCTCATAAAACAGAAGATTTTTCATCCTATAATACTGTTGGAATTGAAACAATAAATTTAAAATGATCGATAGAGTAATAAATTTTTAAGTGATGTAATATATTATAAAAATCTAAGTTCACTGAGATGGTTAAACTAAATATTGTCATAAATGCATAAGCACGTGGTTGATTGCATCCTCTAATTATAAATGCAATAAAGACCTGAATACATAATTAAAAATGATGAAGAAGAAGTTACAAGCACTTGTGGTAATATTTGAAAAAATTAAGAGGCTAGTTGTAGCACCCTACTCCCGCAAGACCCGAACCCAACATCGATGGTGATATCCAAGTCTGTGCCCCGCGAGGGTGGTGGGCTAAAGCACTCAATCAGTCAAATCTCTTTACAAAAATCTTTTTCCTTTTTTTAAAACAATGCATACATTTGCTGAAAAAAATCGATAATTAAATCGGGCCCACTTTTATTTATAAACACTTTCAATCGCAACAATACACTCAGCAGAGTTTCAATAGTCATTTAGGCCCATACTTTCATTTCATAAAACTCGAAAATCATAATTCGTTATTACACTTTGATCAATCTCTTTTGTAAAACCTTTCCAATTCATAAAACTCGAAAATCATAATTCGTTATTACACTTTGATCAATCTCTTTTGTAAAACCTTTCCAATTGGAAAGTTATATACAACAATTATATTCAAAAACACAAGATACAAAAATTGCGAAAGACTTAATTTGGTACAGAAATAAGAAATACAATGCAGACGCGAACTGATCCCGACCTCTATCCTTCATTTATGCTGTAGATATACTCCCGTTGGCCTAATGGGGTATTTTTCTGATCCTAAAAAATAATTGCAAATTTTGGGTGAGTTTTGCAAACTCAATGAGTGACCATCATCGATGGCTCACCCAGTCACATAATCATACAAATCACATTCACATCAAATCATATTTCACATTCAATACAATGTAATCGTACATATTATGCAAATGCAGTGCACATGAGACTCACTTTCCATTTCTTATTGTTGTGACCGAGTGCCTATCACAGACTTATCTAGATATCGGCCCATAGGGCTCAATCAAACAGAATCACGGAGTATAGCTCTACGTGCCAAATCAGAAAATCACGGAGCCAAGCTCTACATGCCAAATCAGAATATCATGGAGCAAAGCTCTATGTGGAAGCGCTTCATACTGACAACTCAAGTCACAACGCCTTTATCTGAGCATGCATTTTATGAAATGCAACAATTTCAGAATATCTCATATATCACTATCTTATATAAATGATCATATCAGATTTCACAGTCATCGGACCTAAGTTCGATATTCAATAGTTAAATTATGTACCCTTATTTCATCTCATTCACATACAAGTAGATCTTCAATATTTCACTCATACAACACAATCATCGGGCCTCCTGTCTGGAATCCAACATAATTAGTCACATTCACACAATCATTCAGAAATCAATCAAAACAGAAAGTTAAACAAAACAAATAATGGAATGAGACCATCTGGGTCTACTCACAGTACGCTCCAGATTAGCATTTGCTTCCAAATTCTGGGAATGCCTGAATGTGCACATTTATCCTGCACATCAAAATCATGCAATACACCTATTACACACACATTAATAATTACACAATCTTAAGTATTTATTTATGCACAATTATGTATATGGACTATGTACAATGCATGCAAAGCTCGGGTACTGTAACAAACTTCACATCTTAGACACATTCTCATTTCATAACTTAATCATTGATCATTTCTTTGAATTACAACCTTAATCCTTTAGTACTTTGATATCAATAACTCATTCACTACTTTACCGATATAACCCCATATATGACTAATGAAGAGGAAAACAGAGTATATCACTATGTATATTTCATTGTCAACTTTTGGTTTCAAGCTCAATATTTCCTCTCACTATCACTTTAATCCTTCTTTCACACCATTACACACTTTCATTGATCTTTCAACTCCCAAAACTGATTTATCACTATCATATAATATTCCAATCATCAATCCAAAGAAAAATCAGTATGTACCATACACTAAATCTCCTTACTCATTTTCCAGCACATAAGAATATCACTGTTCTTAACCATTTAGCAGTGAACTAACGATGCATGCTTCATTTCATGCAAAAATTTACGTAATTATAACAAGCTTACTTGTTTGAAGCTCTAAACTCTTCAAAATCACGTAACCCTAATCTCTCATGTACCCACGTACATCAACTTGAAAATGGACAGGGAAGCTTGGTCTTTCTTGGAAGGGAAGAAAAGAATATCCAAGTAGAAGTGAGGATAAATAGAAAAAGTAAGGTTTAGCTTCGGTGAAGATTTGAAGAAAAGCTTGAGGATGGGGGATTTCTAAAGAAAGAAGTTTTCAAGAAAGATAAAGGCAAGGACAATAGCTTGTCTTTTATAGGCAAATAAAGATCTAAACTAGCTAAGACACCTGTCCAAAGCTTATCCACTTATCCACTTCCCTTTATCCAAACTCACTTAAGTATAATTTATACTTAAGTTTATTACTTAGTAAATACCACTGCAATCACAAGTCATTACCTCTTACTCACTTTCAGATTTTTCCTATAGCACATCATTTTGGGTCAACTTTACGTTCTCTTTTTGACCTCGACACTGAAGTCATTTTGTAACACCTTTCTCTAGAAACATATTCCCCTATGTCTTATGTCTCCATTGACACCAAAAATTATTCAATTTGGTTCTGTCCTCAATCATATTGAACCTTTTTCTATCATCTTAGAACGATTTCAAAGAGGACTTATAGGTCTATAACTCTCTGGAAGACGTTAAAGACGGATTTTATCTTCTCAAGGGTTAAAATGAGATAGAAGATAGGTACAGACGAAGCCAATAAAAAGGCAAATTAAATGGAAAAAGACAGATGAAATGCAATAAGCAGAAGAAACAATAAGCAGAAGAATGTGAAAAGCAGACGAATCAGAAAGGTAGACGAAATAGAAACAGAAAGGCAGATAAAATTCGTCTACTTTAGAAAGTAGACGAAGCAAAAAGACAGACGAAAATTCAAAAGATAGACGATAGGTTCAGACGAAGCCAAATAATAAGGTAGACGAAGTGAGACACAGACGGAAGCAAAAGACAGATGATACGCCAAAAGACAGACGAAGTGTCTAAAGACATATGCAATGAAACGCAGATGATACACCAAAAGACAGACGAAGTGTCCAAAGGCAGATGGAATGAAACACAAACGATAGGTGGTCAACACAGACGAAGGAAAGGTCAACCATAGATGATAGGTGGTCAACACAGAAGAAGGAAAGGTCAACCACAGACGATAAAACACAGACGATAAGTGGTCAACATAGACAAAGGAAAGGTCAACCACAGACGATAGGTGGTAGTCAACCACAGACAATAAATCACAGACGATAGGTGGTCAACATAGACGAAGGAAAGGTCAACCACAAACGATAAAATACAGACGATAGGTGGTCAACTTAGACGAAGAGAAAGTCAACCACAGGCAATAAAACACAGACGATAGGTGGTCAACACAGAAGAAGGAAAGGTCAACCACAGACGATAAAACACAGACGATAGTTCTTTACTTGTGTCTGTATTTTCCTTGCATATGTGTTTTGGTGACGTCATCCCAGACAATAGGCAAAACATAGATGATACGTCTTTCTACTCCACCATCTATAACTCTCATACTAAATATGCTCAGTAAACTTCTTCAACACATTTTTCCTCGCTAAGTCCAACACTTAGATTTTATTTCTAGTCTTCCTACTCCATTTCATTCTAATCATTTGCTATAATCTCAATTCTCAGTCTATCTCATGACTATTTACTATACCCAAAATGTCAATGAGTGCATGTACAATTATTTTCATGCATGCAAAGACTCAAATTCACATGCATGTATGCTAATATTCCGCTGAGCTTGAAATGCAAATTTTCTAACTCTCACATTGTTATTCTCTCCATTATTGAAATCTGGGTTCTACCCTTAATATGGAGACGGGGTGTTACAATTTTCCCCCCTCAATAAATTTCGTCCTCGAAATTTTCATATGATGTATCAATACGATAGAGGTATTAATTCCTCATATGCTTCTCCATTTCCCATATACTTCATCACTCAAATACTCTCTTCTAAATGACCATAACTGATAACTCAATAGGTCCTTTAATCACTGATTCTGCTATCACACTATCTTGACTATTTCATCGATATATTTTAGATTACTCACCAACTTTTACTTCGTATATTGCCAATCTATCACCAACTTTTACTTCGTATATTGCCAATCTATCTCTATCGATCATATCATTATTTTTTAACCTTTTCACATATCACATGATATGAGTCTAAGACGTCTTTCATCAGTAACACTAATTCATAATAACTTAACTTATCCTTTCTCCCAATTCTGAGCACACCTTGTACTCAATTTAAGCACACCTTGGCAAGGTGTTACTCACAAAAACACTTCATCACTCCTATGATAATTCACTTCTCTACAATGTTAATACATTAAACTCTTATGTCTATTTCACTATATGTTCCATAACCTCGATGTTGATCCATCAAATTTCATTTATCTTTCATAAGTCATTTTACTCTTATTTCAGATTCATCTCGCTCACTCATACCATCTCACATTAATTACGGCCTTTTATCATTTTTAGGCCCTCTTCACCTCAATGTAGGGGTGAATGACCACTTTTTTGCATACCACGCCCCATACCGTGTTCTAATGATGCCACTATGGTCACAATTGAAATGCCTGTACTCAATTTGAATTATACTTTAATCCCATCTTCCTATGAGCTCAAAATGTAAGCTTTAAATAAATTTCCAATAGTTAGAAATGTTGGTAATTCAAACATGTAATCACTTAGTCCTACATTCTTAGCCCTCAATTGCCCCTTTCAATGTGTTCCTAAGGATGTATATCATAGGTTATTATTGCACTGCTCTATCAACCTCCTTATTCAATCTTCCTTATCAGGTACACATACTTCTTATTTCAATCACCAAATACTACTCTTTCGATTTTACTCAAAAATTCAGACTTATTTTCAATTCTACTATAGGATTCACAATTTTGACTCCTTAGCTTTTAAGCTTTATCACTTCTTTCACATGAAATTGGTCTTAACTTTCAATGCAACTAATAACACTTCAATTTGCCCCGTATTCAATTCAAAATTTTGCACTCCTCATTGCACTAGATTTGAAATCTCAATATTTGAATTTATACTATTCCATTGTAACACTAGCCTTATTAGGAAATACTTATTTGCACAATCCCTTCCATCTTTTCCAATTCAATAATTACCTCAATCTTCACTGATCCGCACATTCATATGTATATCCAAAATGTTTCTCTACATATAACATCTTCAAACTTTCAAAACAATCACTATTGCAACAAGTTCCAATTCATTTATCAAAATTCAGCTCATGAAGCTTCAATTGTCCCTATGTACGCAGAATCACTTTATAATGCTGCAACAGATTCTATCTTAATCTCTAATGGAAAACTCAATTGTATATACTGCAAAATCTCCAAATTCGAATGGCATAATTAGCATTGGGGTTATAGTTCCTCAAAAACTCTTTATACAATCATCACTCATACGGTTCACATATTTTTCTTCCAATATTCAATATATTCTCTTTACTTTTCGAACACATTCAATATATCATCTCTGATCATAGTCACTAATTGATTCAATTAAACTTAGGGCACTTTATTCTTCAATACCATAATACTATCGGGGCATTGTTAACTCTAATAGATATAACCCAAAACTCCTTGTGCTCATGTTTAGTTCTCGTAATTCTTTAGGTAGCTAATTTCTCAGTGAGGTAATATTATCTCATGTTATTTTCGGTTTCTCAATTGACTTTTTTTCAATTGACTTCTTTTCTCGAATGATATTCTCAATTCATTTGTTTTTCTCTGATTTTCATACGAATTTATTCTAACGCCTGCTCATTTGTTCTAGTTTCTTCTCACATTTCAATTTAATTGCAAAATTAACTTCCTGTGTTGGTAACACATTCATCATATCTAATTTGTATCTCTTATACTTAATGTCACGTCAAATTCAAGAATCCATTCACCTAGTCGAATACTTTAAATCAAACAAAATGCGTATACTCTCAGTAGCATAATCTACATTGTATCCTTGAGTCTCCGTTAGGATTAGGACTCCAATATTCACTTTTAATTCATTATAGATTCATTTCTGATTTGTTTCTGCATTGATCATTCTGAAAATAAACTGTCTGATCCGCTTAACCTAATTCGGTGAAATTCTTCTTTGAAAGAATATTTCTTGCAACTATCACCTATACTGTTCATATAACCTTCATTAATCGACTGTTATCATCATTGCTAAGCAGATATTCTTAGTAACCTCAAGGAGATTAATTTCTGTCATAGCTTATATGATAAGAATATCTTTTCTGATAAGGCTCAGCAAAGCATCAGGCAATTCATTTGCTCTTATACCTTGGTATATATGTCATTAAGATCTTTCCATCTTTTCCCAGAGACGTCATTTATGACAATTCATCAATTAACAGCTTATATTTAGGATATCATAATCTCATTTGATTCAGGACAACAATTCTCCTTTTTGTATCTGTCCTCGATCGTGGGGATTATGCCATTATCGTGTCCTTCTTTTTCCTCAAATTCATCTTATATGATAACGCCATTAACAATCTTAATTCATTCCAATTGATCATTATAAGTGCTTTCACATCTTATTCTAACTCATCTCAGACTTTAAACTATAGGAACTACGATTAGCAATTATTTAATAAGTCACCAATTGCTTCCTATATCATCTCCACAAATATAATACACATACGCTTAATATTTTCACTTGTCATGGTGATCCCACTATCAGATGTGCACTCACAATGGCGATTAAACCTAAACTCAATGGTTTTCTCATATATCGCTATCATCATTTCACTTTCCAATTACCATTTATTATCATGTGTACATTTGTTCGCAATCAATTGTGAATCTTAGATTCATACTCATCTATAAATCCTGATCTCAATTTCACAAACATATTCTTATACTTAATCATAACTCTTATCACACACACACATTTTTATCACATTCGAGGACATGTCATCAGAACAAAATATCGATTTCATAGTCAATAGTATAACCACCTGTACAAATACGCTGAATCTTTATCTGTTATATCTATCCATATACTATTTCTTATACTGGATTGCAAACTCTTATCACAATACTTATATAACCATCTCGGTTCCAAATTCATCTTTTTATGATCATAACAATTCTATGATTTCATTTCATTCTATCTGTACACTTTAGTCTCCTCATTTCTACTCATATTCTCATTTTCCTTAACCAATTCACAATAATATACTTATTTGCACCTATATCACCTTCAAGGGTACATACCCCATTGTGGTGAACCTTTATCTATCATACAAAACTAGATACTATTCCCCCTCTTATTCTGTCTGTATGCTTTAATCACATCATTTCTGCTTATTTTGTTCTTTTCCTCACACAATCCTGACAATATGTTCACTCCTCTATCACATTCGAAGTTATACCATTATAGTACAATATCGATATCACGTCCCATAATACATATATCACTACAGATATTCTCATATTATGTCAGATCATCATTTTTATCAATGCATAGCTCAGACTATTAAGGAATACTTATGCATATGACTCATACTGGGGATTAGTTGCCACTGTCTGCTATGACATGACTAAAATGTATTTAACTTGACATATATTTCAAAATGCCCATATAAGATTGTACTTTTAGGCTCTGATACCACATAAATGTAGCACCCCACTCCTGCAAGACCCGAACCCAACATCGATCATGATATTTAAGTCCGTGCCCCGCGAGGGTGGCTTGTTAAAGCACTCAGTCAGTCAAATCTCTTTACAAAAATCTTTTTCTTTTCTTTTTTTAAAACAATGCACACATTTGCTGAAAAAATCGATAATTAAATAGGGGCCACTTTTATTTATAAACACTTTCAATCGTAACAATACACTCATCAGAGTTTCAATAGTCATTTGGGCCCATACTTTCATTTCATAAAACTCGAAAATCATAATTCATTATTACATTTTGATCAATCTCTTTTGCAAAACCTTTCCAATTGGAAAGTTATACACAACAATTATTTTCAAAAACACAAGATACAGAAATTGTGAAAGACTTAATTTGGTATAGAAATAAGAAATACAATGTAGACGCGAACTAATCCTGACCTCTATCCTTCACTTATGTTGTAGATATACTCTTGTTGGCCTAACGGGGTATTCTTCTGATCCTAAAAAATAATTGCAAATTTTGGGTGAGTTTTGCAGACTCAATAAGTGACCATCATCGATGGCTCACCCAGTCACATAATTATATAAATCACATTCACATCAAATCATATTTCACATTAAATACAGTTTAATCGTACATATTATGCAAATGCAATGAACATGAGACTCACTTTCTATTCCTTATTGTTGTGAATGAGTGTCTATCACAAACTTATCTAGATATCGGCCCATCTCAATCAAACAGAATCACAGAGCATAGCTCTACGTGCCAAATCAGAAAATCACAGAGCCAAGCTTTACGTGCCAAATCAGAATATCACGGAGCAAAGCTCTACGTGGAAGCCTTCATACTAGCAACTCAAGTCACAACGCCTTTATCTGAGCATGCATTTTATGAAATGCAACAATTTCTGAATATCTTATGTATCACTATCTTATATAAATGCTTAGATCAGATTTCACAGTCATTAGACCTAAGTCCGACATTCAACAGTCAAATTATACACCCTTATTTCATCTCATTCACATACAAGCAGCACTTCAATATTTCACTCATACAACACAATCATCAGACCTCCTGTCCGGAAACCAACATAATCAGTCACATTCACACAATCATTCAGAAATCAATCAAAATAGAAAGTCAAACAAAACAAATAATGGAATGAGACCATCTAGGTCTACTCACAGTACGCTCCAAATTAGCATCTGCTTCCAAATTCTGGGAACGCCTGAATGTGCACATTTATCCTACACATCAAAATCATGCAATACACCCATTGCACACACATTAATAATTACACAATCTTAAGTATTTATTTATGCACAATTATGTAATGGACTACGGACAATGCACGCTCAATGACAAACTCGGGTACCGTAACAAACTTTACTTCTTATGCACATTCCCATTTCATAACTTAATCACCGATCATTTCTTTGAATTACAACCTCAATCCTTTGGTACTTTGATATCAATAACTCATTCACTACTTTTCCAATATAACCCCATATATGACTAGTGAAGAGGAAAATAGAGTATATCACTATGTATATTTCATTGTCAACTTTTGGTTTCAAGCTCAATATTTCCTCTCACTATCACTTTAATCCTTCTTTCATACCATTACACACTTTCATTGATCTTTCAACTCCCAAAACTAATTTATCACTATCACATAATATTCCAATCATCAATCCAAAGAAAAATCACTATGTACCATACACTAAATCTCCTCACTCATTTTCTAGCACATAAGAATATCACTGGTTTTAACCATTTAGCAATGAACTAACGATGCATGCTTCATTTCATGCAAAAATTTATGTAATCATAACAAGCTTACTTGTTTGAAGCTCTAAACTCTTCAAAATCACATAACCCTAATCTCTCATGTACCTACGTACATCAACTTGAAAATGGACAGGGAAGCTCGGTCTTTCTTAGAATGGAAGAAAAGAATATCCAAGTAGAAGTGGGGATAAACAGAAAAATTAAGGTTTAGCTTCGGTGACGATTTGAAGAAAAGCTCTGGGTTGGGGGATTTCTAAAGAAAAAAGTTTTCAAGAAAGATAAAAGCAAGGACAATATCTTGTCTTTTATAGGCAAATAAAGATCTGAACTAGCTAAGACACCTGTCCAATTCTTATCCACTTCCCTTTATCCAAACTCACTTAAGTATAATTTATACTTAAGTTTATTACTCAATAAATACCACTACAATCACAAGTCATTACCTCTTACTCACTTTCAGATTTTTCCTATTTTTGGGTCAACTTTATGTTCTCTTTTTGACCCCAACACTGAAGTCATTTTGTAACACCTTTCTCTAGAAACATATTCCCCTATGTCTTATGTCTCCATTGACACCAAAAATCATTCAATTTGGTTCTATCCTCAATCATATTGAACCTTTTTCTATCATTTTAGAACGATTTCAAAGAGGACTTATAGATCTATAACTCTCTGGAAGACCTTAAAGACGGATTTTATCTTCTAAAGGGTCAAAATGAGATAGAAGATAGGTACAGACAAAGCCAATAAAAAGGTAGACTAAATGGAAAAAGACAAACGAAATGCAATAAACAGAAGAAACAATAAGCAGACGAATGCAAAAGCAGACGAATCAGAAAGGTAGACGAAATTCGTCAGAAGATAGATGAGACAGAAACAGAAAGGCAGACAAAACAGAAACAGAAAGGTAGACGAAATTCGTCTACTTCAAAAAGTAGACAAAATTCATCTACCAGAAAGACAGACGAAAATTTAAAAGACAGACGATAGGTTCAGACGAAGCCAAATAATAAGGCAGACGAAGTGAGACATAGACGGAAGAAAAAGATAGACAATAAGCCAAAAGACAGACAAAGTGTCTAAAGGCAGACGGAATGAAACACAGACGATACGCCAAAAGACAAACGAAGTGTCTAAAGGTAGACGGAATGAAACACAAACGATACGCCAAAAGACAGACGAGGGCAGACGGAATGAAACACAGACGATAGGTGGTCAACACAAACGAAGGAAAGGTCAGTCACAGATGATAAAACACAGATGATAGGTGGTCAACATAGATGAAGGAAAGGTCAACCATAGACGATAAAACACAGACGATAGGTGGTCAACTTAGACGAAGAGAAAGTCAACCACAGACGATAAAACACAGACGATAGGTGGTCAATTTAGACAAAGAGAAAGTCAACCACAAGCGATAAAACACAGACGATAAGTGGTCAACATAGACGACGGAAAGGTCAACCACAGATGATAAAACACAGACGGTAGGTCTTTACTTGCGTCTGTGTTTTCCTTGCATCTATGTTTTGGTGACGCCATCTCAGATGATACGCAAAATACAGACGATACGTCTTTCTACTCCACCATCTATAACTCCCATACTAAATATGCTCAGTAAACTTCTTCAACACATTTTTCCTCGCTAAGTCCAACACTTAGATTTTATTTCTAGTCTTCCTACTCCATTTCATTCTAATCATTTACTATAACCTCAATTCTCAGTCTATCTCATGACTATTTACTATACCCAAAATGTCAATGAGTGTATGTACAATTATTTTCTTGCGTGCAAAGACTCAAATTCACATGCATGTATGCTGACATTCTGCTGAGCTTGAAATGCAAATTTTCTAACTCTCATATTGCTATTCTCTCCATTATTGAAATCTGGGTTCTAACCCTTAATATGAGGACGGTGTGTTACATTAGTGATGCAAATCCACCTAAAAATATACTATAGAGCCCTTGAACAAATTTGAATCAATTTAAGAAAGAAAAAACAAATGTATAAAGGAATTGACTCATTGGTTATAAAGAATCAATAACCAACTTCTAAACCCTACAAAGAAAGAATTCTTTGATAAGTTTAGACTTCAATAAAGAATAATTAGAAGAAAATTTGACTCTTCTCAATAAATAAATATCTTAAAAGCTCTTAAAATTGGAAAGAAACATGCCTTCAATTCTAAATATAAAATAAGGTTTCAATACTTAATTAAAGCTAGTCTATTAAATTGAGCACGCTATAGGCCACGACTATATATGAAGTCATGTTCAATACAAAATTTTAATGATGCATGACTTATGTCTACACCTGTATTTGGTGGTTATAAACCCTACTATATCTTTGGGTAAAGTTGGGTATAATTTGAAACATGCCTATAGATATAAACTTTAGATTTTTCTATAACTTTTGAAGATAGATATAGTCTAGGTTATATCTATATTGGAGATAGTGTTTGATTAAAGATAAGAGTTTTACCTCCAAATTTCCTCTAACTTTAGCTTTTGTGATCACCCCAAGCTTATATGTAGCGGATCTCGTACTTTAGAATAACGGTGTTTACTTTATACCCACACTCTTTAGAAAATTAATCTTTACATCTTTACCAACATTAAAAAAACAAAACAATTCATTTTATACAAATGTACAAACATGATCATACCATTTATATATATTTGTATAAGGAGTAAATCATCCTTTTCTTTTGAAATAAATAAGGTAGTTTCCTTAAGAAGTATGCCGAGGTTATCATATCAAGCACTTAGAACCTGCTTTAGACTGTATAGGAGTTTTGAAAAACTTGTAGATATGATTAAGAAACTCATAATTCCCAAAATCAAA
>JAOSBN010073935.1:0-12939 GCA_027563595.1 Erythroxylum suave | reverse complement strand
CACTATGTGGAGCTTGATGAAATGGTCAGCATGGCCATGAAAATTGAAAAGCAATTGAAGAGTAAAAGCTCCAACAAGGCTTAAAATTTTGGTTCTTCAAGTTCTTGGAGTTCCAAGTCGCCTAAGAAGGAAGAAAATGGTAAGGACAAGTACAATGGCTACAGGGACAAGTCCAAAGATAAAGGGACAACCTTTAAAGGTACAAATTCTCACCTAAATAGTGTTAATGCATCCACTAAGCACAGGGATATTAAATGCTTTAAGTGTTTAGCATCTAGTCATATAGCTTCACAATGCCCAAATAGAAAGGTTATGTTTTTGAGAGATAATAGGGGAATTGAGTCCTAGGAGAATGATGGAGAAGAAATGCCTGAGATTGAGGATTGCAGTGGTATGGAAGTAGAGGAACCTATCCAAGCCGAAGCCCTTGTGATTAGGCGTGCTCTCAATGTGCAGGAGAAGGTAGAAGTAAATAAGCAGAGGGAAAACATCTTCCATACACGTTGCTTAATCAATGGTAAGATGTGTACTATGATAATTGATAGAGGTAGCTGTACAAATGTAGCTAGTATAATTTTGGTGGAGATGTTGGGGTTGCCTATTATTAAAAATCCTAGCCCATACAAGCTACAATGGCTCAATGAATGTGGAGAAGTAAGGGTACACAAGTAAGTGAAGGTTGCATTCTCTATTGGGAGGTGTTCTGATGAGGTTTTGTGTGATGTAGTACCAATGTAGGCAGGTCACATATTATTGGGGAGGCTTTAGCAATATGATAGGTGTGTGATCCATGATGGCTACAAGAATAGGTACTCATTCAAGATGGGAGATCAAACCTAAGTTTTGGTGCCTCTAAAACTAAAGGAGGTTCATGAGGATCAGATAAGGCTTGCAAAATCCATAGAAGAACAAAAACTAAGGGAGGCCGAGAGTTTGAAAAAAAGAAAAGGAAAAGAAGCCATTCAAAAAAACAGAAATAAAGAGAGATTGCACTAACGAGAAAAAAACAGAGGGAAGTGTAATAGAAAAAGGAGAGTCGAGTGAAAAGAAGAGTGAAAGAAAAAAGAGTACCTTATTTACAAAGTCAAGAGATCTGAGACATGTGTTGTACTCACCTAAGCCTTTAATTATACTTAACTATAGAGAAATTCTTCATAATGAGGCTGACCTTGACTCTTCTATACCCAGTGTTATTAAATCTGTTTTCCAGGAATACTCATATGTATTTCTAGATGAGATGCCTAAAGGACTCCCACCTTTCAGAGGTGTTGAACACTAGATAGATTTTGTGCCAAGAGCTCAAATTCCAAACCGACTAGCTTATAGGAGTAATCCTAAGGAGACAAAGGAGCTTCAAAAGTAAGTGGAGGAACTTTTAGAGAGGGGGCACGTGAGAGAAAGCTTAATCCTGTGTACAGTTCCAGTATTATTAGTGCCAAAAAAAGATAGGACTTGACGTATGTGTGTGGATTGCAGGGCAGTGAATAAGATAGCGGTAAAGTATCTCCATCCAATTCCTATATTAGATGATATGCTTGATGAATTACATGGTGCTTGTTACTTTACAAAGATTGACCTTATGAGTGACTATCATCAAATTAGGATGAAAGTAGGAGATGAATGGAAAACAACCTTTAAAACTAAATATGGTTTATATGAATGGTAGGTCATGGCTTTTGGTTTGACAAATGCACCTAGCACTTTCATGAGATTGATGAACCATCTTTTGCATGAATTTATTAGCAAGTTTGTGTTTGTATATTTTAATGAAATTCGGATTTACAGCAAAAGCCTTGATGGAACATTTTTTACATCTTAAATCTATACTAGAGGCATTTAGGTGTGAAAAGCTTATGCTAAACTAAAAATGTGTTTTTTTGTACGGATAAAGTTGTATTTCTAAGCTTTGATATTTTTTCCCATGCTATTTATGTTGATGAGGAGAAGGTTAAGGCTATAAAAGATTGGGCTACTCCTAAGTCCATTGGTGGTGTATATAGCTTTCAAGGTTTGGCTATCTTTTATAGGCGATTTGTGAAAGATTTTAGCACCATTGCTACGCCATTAACTGAAATCATTAAAAAAGATGTTGGCTTTAAATGTAGTGAGGCCCAAAACTTGCGTTTAATGCTTTGAAAGATAAGTTATGATTTGCACCTGTTTTAAGTTTGCCTAACTTCAATGAAGTTTTTGATGCAGGTAAGTTGTGAAGCCTCCGGGTTAGGTATTGGTGCTGTTTTGATACAGGGTAGGCATCCCATTGCATACTTTAGTAAGAAGCTTCATAGGCCACAACTGAATTATTCCACTTATAACAAGGAACTATATGCCTTGGTGAGTGCATTGGAAACTTGGCAACACTATATGTGGCCAAAGGAGTTTATAGTTCATCCTGACCATGAATCATTTAAGCATTTTTAGGGACAAGGTAAGTTGAACAAGAGACACGTGAAATGGCTAGAGTTCATTGAAAACTTTTCCATATGTGATCAAGTACAAGCAAAGTAGGGAAAATGTAGTGGCTAATGCACTATCAAGAAGGTACACTCTAATCAATACTTTGAGTTTTAAAATGCTTGGATTTGAGTTTATTAGAAATTTGTATAATTAGGATTTTGATTTTGGGAATGTTTATGGTGCATGTGAGCATGCTGCAGTTCAAAAGTTTTATAAGCATAATGGATACTTGTTTAGGGAGAATAAGCTTTGCATGCCTATTTGCTCTATGCGTGAAATACTTGTATGTGAATCATATTGTGGAGGATTGATGGGTCACTTTAGGGTGCAAAAAACATATGACATACTTTGTGAACATTTTTGTTAGCCTAACATGAGAAAAGATGTTGCAAAAATCTGTTCTAGGTGTGTTGTATATAGACAAGCGAAATCAAAGACCCATCTACATGGTTTGTATACTTCTTTGCCTATGTCTAAGCATCCTTGGACTGACATATCTATGGACCTTGTATTGGGGCTTCCCTATGAGAAAAAAAGATGGGGATAACATATTTGTGGTTGTTGATAGGTTTAGTAAAATGGCACACTTAATTGCATGTCATAAAACTAATGATGCCACTTATACTGCCGATTTGTTCTTTAGGGATGTTGTGTGTTTACATGGTGTTCCTAAAACCATTGTTTTAGAACATGATGTAAAGTTGTTGAGTCACTTTTGGCCTGTTCTTTTGGGGAAAGTTAGGAACTAAGCTTTTGTTTTCTACTACTTGTCATCCTCAAACAGATGACTAAACCAAACTGGTCAATAGAACTTTAGGATCTCTTTTGCGTGCTATTATAAGGAAAAATATTAAAACTTGGGAACAATGTTTGCCATTAGTGGAATTTGCATATAATAGGAGCATTCATTCTACTACCAGTTATTTACCATTTGAGATAGTTTATGGATTTAACCTTTTGACGCCTTTGGATTTGTGTCCTTCGTCATTACATGAGTTATCTAGCAGGGATGGACAACACAAGGCCAAATTGGTGAAGAGCATTCATGAGAAAGCAAGGTAGCAAATAGAGAAATGGAATGAAGCAAATACGCACAGGGCTAATCAAGGGTGCAAGTTGTTAAGGTTTAATCTTGGAGATTGGGTTTGGGTGCATTTCAGGAAGGAGAGGTTTCGTGAGCAAAGGAAATCCAAGTTGGATCCTAGAGATGATGGGCCATTCCAAGTGCTTGAGAGAATTAATGATAACGCCTACATAATTGATTTGCCAGGTGAGTATCAAGTGTCTGCTACTTTTAATGTTGCTGATCACTCTCCCTTTAATAATATAGGGTCTAATTCAGGGATGAATCCTTTTGAGGAGGGAAGGGATGATACACCTAGCCTTTGTAATGGAATTTCATACCTTACGCATCAACCTGACAAGCTATACATGCCAAATATTCTAATTATAACGCAACAAGCTTCAAAGCTTAAATAAGCAATGCAAGCTTTTGTTCAAGCCCAAATCACAAGTCAAGTACATTAGGAGGCCGAAACATCCATGAAGGAACACCAAGGCACACCCAAGCTTGTGACTTTGTTAGAGGAGGCGTTGGAAGAGGCTAGTAATTAGCCATGTTGGGAAACAAGCTCAAGTCTTGTTTGTGTCACATTTTTTTTAACACTTATTTGTTTTATTGTGTTTAGCCCATTCTTAAAAAGACTTGGATCAGATTATGTTCAATGGGCTAGATACTCCTAGATTTGTTAGGATCAGCCTAGTTTTTGTTAAATGGGCTTGTGAACCCATTCCTATTAGCGTTAGGACTTGTTCAAGGGTATTTATACTTTATTATATCTTTGTAACCCTAAATTTGATGATTAATAAAATTTCAGAATTGAGTTCTTCAAGTGAGGCGTGAATGTCTTCATGGTTACTTCAAGAAATTGATTTGCATCAGTAAATAAGTACTTGCAACATAAATTGATTTATGATTTCTTTGGGATTGGGTCTCAAACTTAAGATTTGGGGTTTGATCTATCATGTTTAATTGAATAGAAAGTTGAGGGTTTGATCAATAGGATTGGGGGGCTTTAAGAACCTTGTTTTCTTGGGGTTTCTACATCACATTAGCTTTTGATTCTCCCACTATAAAGCTAGAAAGGACTTGTTTTACTAGTATTTTTGTTGAGGTTAAGATAAGTGATCAGTTACCTGAGCCCCTCCTTGCAATGAAGCTTAATAAAGAGATGAACTTGTTAGAACTAAAATCAAACTGATAGCTTGTCGCTATGTAATGCCCTAGCATAAACCCCGGAAGTATTATAACATATCTAGGGTGTATTAAGAAATGACCATATGAATTAAGTGCATCTTAGTTAGAGAAATAATGGTACTTAATGTAAAAGACAAGGGCAAATAGATAATTTGTTTGCTTTGGCATGGACATACATATTTATACGTAAAATATATATGGAAAATTTTGATATGTTGCTTAGATTTATGAACATGATGTGAAGGGAATTGATAAAAGAAGTATTCTATAAGTAAAAGGTATTTTTGATTAAATTGGATGCATTTTTGTGTTGCTTTTGTACGATAAGACCGAAGTTAGTTGATTTGGGATGTATACCTCACTGAATGGATAGGTTCCACTAAATATATTTCTGTAATTTGGCCATATCTTGGCCTATAAACCTCTAGATTGGATAATTCTATTTGTATGCTAAAATAAAGACATAGATCTAAAACTTTCATAAAGGAATCGAAATCTGATTCTGCCTCTAAGAGTTTTGAATTTTGTTTTGAAGTTGAATTCGAGCTACTATCCTTGTTTTCAAATAACCTATAGTCTTTGGGTATAACTCTTGATATAATTAACTAAATTTTATGATATTTATGCCATTAGAAACTTAAGACATAAGGGATTGAAACAAATTGATAATATTATAGGCCAATATAGGAATTAGAGGAAGAAGAAGGACCAATATGCAATTTTCTTGAAGACAACTTATGGACCAATAAGGTTAAAGCATTGGTGTCTAATAGAACTGTAACGCATGGTCCAATATAATTTTAACACATGGTCCAATAGAATTGTAACACATGGTCCAATGGGATTATAACACATGGTACAATAGGATTGTGACATATGGTCCAATGGGATTGAAACATGTGTCTAAGACTAGAAAATTCATGAAAAGGCATATGGAGAAGGGGGATGGACGACTCTTTGATAGCTTAACATCATATTTGTCTCCTCTCTATGTCACCTTCTTTATCCCATCGTTTTCACTTGTTTATTCAAGCAAAGCTAAGGGAAGGAAAAGCATTAGAAGAACTACTTTGCCAATTTTAAGGTTTGGGACTTCACTTAGTTGATTTTTGTATTTGTGTATGACTTATTAGATATAAAGATTCATTTGGATGTGGAATTGTATCTGAGATGTTGCTTTGGTGTTATTTTGGTGTTACTTTGCATGAACTTGGTTGTATATCACAACATAGTATCATGTAATGGAATTCTATCTAGGGTTTGTTTGAGTCAGTCACATTTTTGAGTCATAACTTAGCCAAAAAACCTCTAAATTATGTGATTTCAGTTGCATATGAAACCTAAGAAATAGAGCTAAATATCTCTATGAGAGACTCTAATTCTACCTTTATGACCTTTAAAATTGAGATAAAAAAGGGTGACTTGATGCTGCCCCTATTTTGGAGCAGCTTATGATGTTTTACCTATATCTTATGATTTAGAAGTTCAAATGGTTTGATTATTAGTGATATAGAATCTATAGAAATAGAGGAAAAAATGTCTAGAAGGAATAGAAACCTAGTTCTGACTTTTTATATATGAATATTAAGGAATAAGTAATGGTATGAATAGAGAGAGTGTCTGTCATGATCGTGGCATTGTTTTCATTTCCAATTTTTATCCGATATCATCTGAACCTTTTTTAATGTGTATGAAAACTTTCAAACACCTAAAAATAAATGAAATAGGACTTACCATGTGTGTGAATTTGGTGATTAAGCATTGAAACTTAATATTGAACATAATGCATGCTAAAGAAAGCTTACATGTACATAAATGATTGGTATGCATATTTTTACTCATATGTGTATAATATGATTATAGAAGTGTCATTCTATCACCCTTCTAATGTTGGTAAGTTATGACTTGCATATATGAACATAGATACAGATTTTATGACTTGAAATTTATATCATTTGACTTGATAATATATGAACTATGAAATTATAAAATGGTTAAAGTAAATGTTACAGTGCCTGCTCTACTGTCTTGGTTGTGGATAAGTAAGCATACCTATTTAAAGTGCAACTGCTACAGTTTGACACCATCGGTGTCCATAGTTTAATACTTTCGAGTATCCACAGTTCGATACCTTCGAGTATCCACAGTTTGATACATTTTGGCATCCACAGTTAGATACTTTCGGGTATCCACAGTTTGATAGCTTCGGATATCCACAGCACCTGCTATCCATATGCACAGAAAATGTGCAAGCCTAACACAGAAAATAAAGTAAAGAGATATAAATAACAAAAACAGCATGACAACATAAATACTTGGTACTTATGAGCATTTTTATTAGTTGTAATGATGAGTAATATATTGATAATTTGTATCAATAAGCATTAAGTATCAATGTTTGGCTTATAAATGTGTGTTTTTGGTATATGGATAATATGTTGAAGCATATTTACATTATGTACTTTACTTAAGTATGACATCATTGTTTACATAAACATTGAATATTGATGTTTGGTTCATGAATGTTGATTTATGGTATATGAGTTGTGATATTTTTTAATATGTGTGCTTGGTGGATGACTGTTGTGAGTGGTCATCCAAACTATATGTTTTCCCCAGTAAGCTTTCAAGCTTATCACGAGTGATAATCCGTATAGGTCTAGTCATAGGAGTGAGGTACAAGGAACATCTGCAGGGATCAAGGCCAATAGCTAGGAGTAAAAGTACTTTGGGATGTGTCTTGTGATTAAAGAATGGTTGTATATATAATAAAAGAAATTGTATGTTTTCTTTTTGTATTATCATGTTAATGTAAAGATGTAATACTACTTTTAAATTATATTGTTAAATGATATGAAATTTTGTAATGTGTATATGTATAGCATTGAATAGAATTATATACCTTGATGGTTGTAAACTCCGTATAGGGGGTGTTACATGCTAACTACCAAATAATAAATTGCTGAACACCAAACTATGCAGTAAATGGTGAGCTAGAGTTGAACCACAAAGTGCTAGGATGCAAATGCTATTTCAGATGTTGCAAATAAAAGAAAATAAAACAACCTGAAATGATAAAACAAGGCAGTTAAGATGCAAAGAACATAAACAAAAGACAAATAAAAAATGATTTTAGAAAATATTGGTAACAATGGTAAAGAAGTGGGTTAGAGATATCTTCGGGATTTTGGGATGTTCAATGATCTTTGAATTTAAATAAAAGGTACTCTCATCATGGTGTTAGCCTATGGAATCGATTAAGCTCTTGAACCCTTAATTTCTTTAAAATAGGCAAAACTAATAAGCTCTAGAAATGCCTCGATCTCCAATGTTACCTAGAATAGGCTCTCTAAGTTCAATAGCGAAGATGCATTAAGTATTAAGAAACAACTAACTTAGGCCACCCACTCGTAAGCTAGGAAGGTGTAACCTAAAGGTATGGGATCCTAGATTAGTTGATTAAGTATCCTGGCAAATTCAACTAACCTATTGCTACTTTGGGGAATCACTATGGACTATTAGATATCACAAGCTCAACCCTAGCCTTCAGATTAGAAAGTTACTTAAAGGGTGATCAAACTTATTAGTGATTCCTAATTCATGACATTTATCCTAAATCTCAAACCCACCTAGACCTACAATCATAAGCTCAACCTGAGCCTTTAGGTTAGAAAGTTACCTAAAAGGTGATCAAACATATAAATAATTCTTAATTCATGACATTTATCCTAAATCTCAAACTAACCTAGACCTACAGGCACCCCTTTTAAGACAAATTCAACTTCATTCTTACAATTTCCATCCTTCATCCTTATAATATCTCCAAACGCCTAAGTAGTCTAGCCGCACATTTTCATATTAAACACAATTGTTGTTAAATAAACAAAACTCATGCTCAATTAAATAAAACCACGGCTGGAAATTATAAACGAATTAATAAAAACCAAAATTCTATACTAACTTAATAGAAGTCAAAACTCTTTATGCTAACTAATGACTAATTATACTCCAAATTGCAAACTCTAAACTAATTGCATCAAAATGAAATTTCCAGCATACACAACTTGTTCAAAAACCCAAATTAATTAATCATGAATCTAAGAACTTACATAAATCCTAATGATTAAGAACAAATTAATCAAAAGCATCACAAATATGCAGAAAACCATTAAACATTCAAATGTGTAACAAATTCAGATCTGAAAAAGCACATAAATAAACTCAAACAACTAAGATTAGAGTTGGAAAATTGAAGGAATAAACTACCATTGATATAACATAGTGGATCTTTACAAAATTTATGAAGTTTAACTATAAAGTCCATCAAACATTCATTCTAAATACTCTAGAACATGTAAAAACGTGATTAACATTAAGAAAGCTTTAAACTAATTGAATAAATATGAAAATAAAGCATTAAAACTGAAAGAGAATAGCTAAGCTCATGGAAAATAACAAAAACTTCTCTACTGGTTCCTCCTCTCTTCTTAGAGCTTCCCAAAAATGACCGATTTTGAGAGCCCTTCTTTCTTCTTTAAGATTTTCCAAAAGTGGCAGATTGGTGCGTTTGTCTGCACGTAGGCCACGATCGTGGCCCTAAGTTATTTTTGGATCTTCTCTAATTCTTATCTGAATGCCCTTGATGGTTTCTCATCCATAGATGGCTCTCTAAACTTTTTGAAACTTCTTCCTTTTAGCATATGTTTGTGTTTACTCCTTTAATCTATATGTAAACACGAAATGAATACAAATTGAAAATTTAATCACAAAGATAGGATTAAAAAGACATTGAAATGCATAAGAAATAAGATGATTCAATCTTATCAAATACCCCCAGACTTGAACTATTGCTTATCCTTAAGAAATTTAAAAATAAACAAGATATTCTATGAATTTTTTTTCAAAGAAAATTGAGTATATGCAATCCTTCAAAATTCAACAAACTCAAGTATCGAGCTACTATATATATCATAATCTTTTCATCAATGCATATAAACAAAGTTAAAGGTAGATACCATTGATCAAAGGTAAAATAAAATAAAGATGGATTTTCCTCATGATGTTCACTCATTTCACTTAAGTGTTTATGGTACTCCATCTAAGAGACTATACTACCATATGCTTGCAAATTCACCAATTCTCTACCACATAGATCACATGCTATCATGGATAAAAAAGGGATTTTACTTAGGGCTATAATGGGGTTTGGGTTAAGGTGAGGCAAAAAGGTCAAAGGGTAACTCATAAGTATTAACAAAGTAAAAAGTAAGAAGGGATAACCAAACACAAATTCTGAGATATGCATATAAATACAACGCACTACATCTACTCATCACTAACTAATGCTACTATGTTTTCTTTAATAGTAGAAACAAAGATGCCTTTAATCAATAATTCCAAAAACAAAGATGCTTTTCTTTCTCTTTTTTCTTTTTTTCTTTTTTACTTGGATAACATTAAAACAATAAGGAAACAATAGCAATACAAATTAATAAAACATAAGTAGAAGTGCCTCTCAAAACATCTAAGAATTAAATACAAAACAAAAGTCCCTAAATCATATATATAAAATTCTCACTCATTACTTCATTAAACTTGAGACAACGTAAGGCTAATGGGTTTTGGGTTTCAATGTAAGGTGATTAATTCATAAACAAACAAGTTTAAAGGCTTAAAGGGGTTGGCAAGGGGAAAATGAGTTGGTGGTTCATTTAAGCTAAGGGTTCTAAACAAAGAAGGCCTTAATCATTTCTATAAAGTATGCATCTCGTAGTTTCAAATTGGTTTAATGCAAGTTCTGAAGGTAATCTTCCTAAGGGAGCATCACACATAACAAAGAAACAGAATGACTATGAAATGCAACCATATAGGATCAAAACCTCGCATGTGCTTATGTGAAAATCCATCAAAATTTCATACTTTACCTAATCACTCAAGTGTCAAATTATTGAGTGAGTTTATGCAACTAACTACTTCCATCAATCCATATGATTTACCTTCCACCAAGCTACCTAATTCAAATTCAAACACACAACTCAATTCTCAGTCTAACTATTATGAAATAATGGCATGGTTTAACATTCATCATAGTTCAAGTGTAAAAATGCAAAATTTTAAACTGACCCCACCCTCATACTTAAATGGGACATTGTCCCTAATGTCCTAACATCAGTAAATACATAAAGGGATGAGAACAGAAGAACTCCCTTGGATCAAATAGGTCTTAATGACTTGAAATCGGAATTCACAACTCTAGTCTTACATTCCTAAAAACAAAATAGACAAAAAGCAAAAATAAGTTACTTAAATGAAAGCAAACTAAAACAACAAAGAACTAAAATGAAAGTATAAGGCTAGGGTGTCTCCTAACAAGCTCTTAATTAAGGTCATAAGCTCGAAACCTATTAACTGATATTAACCAATGTATGTTGGAGCTTTAAGCTCCATTACCTCAATGTTGTGAATTTGAAATCCATGAAAGTAAGGCTTGAGAATATGTCCATTAACTTTAAACTCTTTACTTGTCTTGGCAATTCTGATCTCCACTGCTCTATGAGGATATACTTGGTTAATCCCAAAGGTACCTATCCATCGGGAGCGTAACTTAACTAGAAAGAGTTTGAGGTGTGAATGATATAAAAGTACTTTCTATCACACCACAAATGTGTTCATAGAGATGTTGCAATTATGGAATGCCTTAGTCTTCTCCTTATAAATTTGGCCATTCTTGAATGCATCATGTCGTAACTCTTTGAACTCTTGCAATTGTAATCATCTGTGGGCACCAACTGCTTCTAACTATATTTACACTTCTTGATGTCTTAATAAGCCATGTACTATAGCTCTACTAGAAGATGGGATGGCTTCCCAAAAACAAACCTGAATGGTGAGCTCCTTATTGGAGTTTTGTATGCAGTCCTCTACGCCTATAATACGTTGTTGAGGTGCGAACTCCAATCTTGTCTGTTGGGATTAATCATCTTCTCGAGAATGGACTTAATGTCTAGATTAGACACCTTAACCTAACCACTCGTCTGAGGGTGATAAGTGGTTGAGACTCGATGAGTCAGTTGATATTTTTTCAAGAGGGCCTCGATTTTCCACTTGCAAAAGTGAGTCTCCTTGTCTCTGATGATGGCTCGTGGGACTCCAAACTTGGAGAAATTGTTAGATTTTAAGAAATCTGCAACCCCGCGAGAATCATCAATTTGGGTGGCTTTTTTTAAAAACCCATTTCAACACATAATCAATTGTAAGCATAATATATTGAAATGCAAACGAGAAGGGAAAGGGACCCATGGAGTCCTTGCCCCAAACGTAAAAAATCTATCAAATTAATATGGAGGCATCTCCGTATAGGAACCTAATCTACTTGTTCACTGATAGTTATCACAAGTCCTACAGAAATCATATATATATATATATATATATCAAAATAGAGATGGCCAATAAAATTGGCACTCTAGAACCTTACGAGATGTCCACTTTGGGCTAAAAAGATCTCTGCATGCATAAGAGTGACAAAATGTCAAAATAGAAAGAAATTCAGTGTCAGGTACGCATCATTTGATAAATTTATTTACACAAAATCGCCATAGGTAAGGATCATCCCATACATAAAACTTTGCTTGGCTCTTCATCCTTTCCTTTTGTGCCTTGGCGAAGTCTACAGGAAATTTATGAGAAAACAAAAAATCCACTATATTAGCATATCAAGGAGCTGTTGACTGTACTACTTGTAGGTACTCATATGGATAATCATCATTGATAGGATCTATGTCAACACCATGTTCCACTAAGAGGCTCAAATGATTTGCTAGTTCGTTCTCTGACCCTCTCTTATCCTTATCTCCACATCAAACTCTTGAAGTGGGAATATCCAGCGAATGAGCCTTGGCTTTGCCTCCTTCTTTGTTAGTAGGTACTTCAAAGTTGCATGATCAGAATAAGCAATAATCTTAGTACCTAATAAATAAGACCTAAACTTATCCAAAGCAAAAACTACTGCAAAAAGCTCTTTTTCTGTGGTGGTGTATTTTTCTTCGGTGTCTGATAGGTTGTCAAACTACCAAAACTAAAAATGTATTTCTAACTCCAAAAACTAGGTAACTAGTGGCGAATCGGGTCGAATCCGCAAAGAATTGATGTAGAGTTACTCAAATGCTCAGAAAATAACAGATTAAAGAATTGATATTGCAGGAGATGTAAATAAAAATAAAAGCAAT